>QNGE01002921.1:0-97974 GCA_008508345.1 Paragonimus westermani
CAAACGACTGGACGAGTTCAAGGTAATCGTACTTCATGTAACATTAATTGGTAGCTTTGAGTAAGTCACGAGGGCACACAATACAGGGTAAAAATCAGTGACAGCGAGTGCGAGTGCAATTCCTACAAGTCCATGTGGTTACCATGTATTCATATGCGGTCCTTATTCAGAAAGTACTTCTATCCATACAGCACGCTGTTGTTAACTATGACCGCATTTGCTCTAGGTCGCTCCCCAATCCATCAACGATGGCTTGCTGAATACAACATGCCCAAAACCTGTATGTTCCGCTCAGAGGTTACTGTTGGCTGTATGAATGAATTTCAACTGGATTACAAAATGCCGCAACAGCGGTTGGCCAGGCTGCACAAGGTAAACCTCAGAGCAAGAAGCCACGTTTTCAAGGCTATCACAACTTCCAAGCACCTGTCCATCGAGACAGCTAAGGCGGCCTTACCACACACAGACTTCCCCTTCTTCAGTCCTGCAATGCAAAACAGCCAAGATGGGAGAAAAATGTTTACATGGGGGTGCCCTGCGGATAGTGTGGTACCCCGTTGACATGAATGGTTATCGGCACCATAAGGACCAGCTATTTTCCATGAGGATTGCATGAGTTATGCTGGTATATCGCAATGCCCCTTCTGCACAGGACAGTTGTGACCCTCCTCGCCAGGTACGTTATGACTTCATTAACTATGCTGATTCAGTTGCCTTGACCTCAAACACTGTACCACCTTTGGCGTTAGAATATTAAAAGAGACCATGCGCAGCACCACTAATTATTGCTGATACCTCTGAAGGTGAGATTCGTTTTGTTCAACCATGCAAGCGGGTTCAAGTAAAAGTGTTCACAAATGACTACACGGACGTCACTGGCAACGGTGAGTAATGCCGTACCTGTCATATTACGTGCCGCTTAACTTCAGGCCAGCATACGCAACAAAAAGAGGACTTCTACTGAAAGTGAACCGAAAGCAAGGAGGCTGTGGAAACTCGGATAACGATGTATGTTTAATAAATGTAATACGACACTTCAGTATCATTTTCATTGTAAGGTGTACGTAGGCTGACCGTCAAGCATAGACGTCAGTGTTCAACCATAAGTCATGGAGTTGTGACTATAGGGTGCACATAGTTCAATCGTCGAGCGGGTCAGCCCAAATGACTTCATGCGGTGGAATGATTCACTTCGCGTTCAGCAACTTTTCAATTTTGTAAAACGCATGCGAATCCGTCTCCTGGGGGGTCATGTAACTGAACAAACTTGCCGATTTCTTTGCTACCATAGTGCCAGAGCAGCCCACGCTCGATTACAGTGGGCAGTATCTACGGCCAGCAATTCATGCCGACTTGCGCCCGCATTATGTTTGGAAGTCATCAGCTGCAGCCTTATCTACTTACCCACGGTGACCCGAATTTCAGTGACTCCCAGTTACAGGTGAGGATGATCGTAAACATTCACACTGACCAACTGTCGGCACCCATTTCACGGAATAGCGAAAGCACATGTTCACTAAAAATGGTTCACAATCTATACTGTGCACGTTTACTAATCATTCGTTGCTAACTCCTCCAGTGTACCGAATCACAAAACTTCAGATATTTCGTCAACCTCATTCGACATCAGTTTTGTGCAATCGTTCGACGTCTTTGTTATAGTTTTCCTTACGCTTGCATGCAAGCTACTCCACACTGCACAATAGGCATATTCTATACTGTTCCGAATATTCCGTCTACAACCTTTCAGATGATATTCCAAACTCACGTATAACAATATACCAACGACGGCATTCATTTCCTGCGGATAATTTTCTGCCAGTACATGCTGCGTTACATCGGTCGCACTATGGTTCTTAGAAACTTTCAGTACGTCAAAGAGCGTTCGAATAGATTCGGCCCGAACGTGCTTGAAGTGTGGGATATTTCAGAATCATGCGTACGGAACATGCGAGCAAAAAAATACAGTTGCATTCTGGATTCTCGGAAAAGCTACACAATCGCTATGCTCTACAAACTAAGCGATGGTGTAATTCGCCAGTGTGGTGTTTCACGGTAGGAACGAGTTGTGAACCATCATTTGGGCTTGGAAGAAAAAAGATTTTTAATCTTTGGCAAAGTAGGACTAGAGAGTATTAGGAGTTTAGAGGTTTCATCCAGTGTATTGGTTCAGTGCACTGAAAAAATTCGGCTGTACCCCAGAATTTTTCCTGCTTTCACTTTTTTTCGACAAAACTGATACTTTTCTTCTATATATATATAAATAAATAAATAAATAAATAATATATATTTCCCAACGCATGTGTGAGAAGCACGCTTGGTTACGCGCGATCACTGTGAATGTTTGCAAACCATACATAAACGAATAATTTAACAGTAGCACGAACGTGAAGTTTCTTGCAAGAATTACGTTGTGAAAAAGGAAACGACTGTAGTTTATGTAGCTTTCACGCACGCAACAGAGATATAGATAGTTCGCTCATTTCACCGATTCGGTCTCAAAAATGAGATGTCACACTAATTCACTGTTTACAAGGTTGTATAATGAGCGATCTTTCAAATATTTCAAGGTCACTCCGGGAGGGTGTCCAAACGCACCTTTGAAATTTTTTGCTGTTATGGAATAAAACTGGCGTTCGGAAATTGTCAAGATAGATCGGCTTTGGCGAGGAATGGCGGAAAATCCCAAAATCAAGCAGATTTCAACGCAGGATTTCGCCGATTGCTCGGCAACGTCACAAAGTTGAACATCTCGTGAACCGTTCAGCTTAGACGAAGTTCCGTGCGTCCATCCGTCGCAGAACCATTTCCTCGCTCAATGGATAAAATGGGAATCGGGAGGGAGAACGTAATTCCACACGTTAGATGAGAAAATATGGGGTTATAACATTTACTACGACAGGCAATATATATGGGGAATTTTTGACAAAGAACTCGTTCGATATTATTATTTTTGCTATGATAACTGGAATATATAACCCTATCTATTGTTTGTTGTGGTATTTTACTATGCACTCGAGATTTATCCGGGTAAACGGGTAATTGAGTCGACGGTTTGGAGGGCCGCATGAAATGTGCGTGACAACTAAATATCACATGACATCGTTCTGTTGGACTTATTATTAAGTGCCCAGTGCACATTTCATAGCAATTTGGGCATTGCATATACATGAGTAAACACGTCATTAAAATAATGTTGGGTGTCAAAGGCCAAGTGCTAAATGATCTTGTGAGTAAGCCATATAACAAACCGTTTCAAGCGGGCTGTTCTCGACAGGCGTTAGACAGCAGATTGGTTGTCTACGTATTACGCATCTGACGGCTAAATGTTTTTCGGACCACACTCAAAAAGGTCGTCAGGTGATACAGAGAGTTTGAAGATGGACATCGTGTTTGTTAACGTAAGATAGCTGTCCAAACCCTTTTTAAAACGCTGAATGTTGTTACTGGCTCTGACCTCACTTGGAAGTTTATTCCAAATGTAGGAATACTTTACAAGGAAGAAGTTTGCACGTATATTCTTCCGGGATATCGGGGTTGGCAAGGTGGAATCCTTATTTCTTAGACTATATGGAGGGCTGTGTTGTAAGCGGACGGTGATCGCTGAAGTAATCGCATCCGAATGTATGAGTTTATACAGCAGCGTCAAGTTCAACTTTAGTCTACGCAGCCAAAGTGGATCAATGCCAAGTTTTTCACAACGTTGTCTATAGGTGAGCGAAGAGGAATATCCTGATAAGCTTTTGGTAAACGATCGTTGAAGGTTTTCTAACACAAGCCTGTCGGACTTGCGTAGGTGGCAGTAAATGAAGGTGCAATACTCGAGTTGAGGCCGAGCACACATTTTGTAGAGCGTCAGCTTCGCAGCTGGTAGGTTGAACGCCTTTTTGATGCAGCCTATTGTTCTTTTAGTTTTTGCTACCTGGAAGCATACTTGTTCAGAGAAATTGAAGGAGTTTGAGTACCGTATTCCAAGATCTCTGACCGAAGTGGCTGTGTCAATATTACAACCATTTAGTGAGATGGAGCCATTGGGTATTTTACAACCATAAGTGAGGATGTTCGATTTGTCTGCTGAGAACGACATCAGCCATGTTCTGCACCACAACTGCAAGGAGGCTAGGTCCTGTCGTATATCTTGTAGACAGAAATTGATACTACTGCCCTGGCGGAATGTGTAAACGATTTTGATATCGTCAGCAAACAGAAAGGGCTTGCCATGTGTAATAACGTCGCACAGATCATTTATGTACATTAAGAAGAGCAACGGACCCAGAACGCTTCCTTGGACCACCCCACTAGTTACTGGTTTTGGTGTTGAATAGTGTTCTCCTATTTTGACTGTTTGAGTGCGACCTTCGAGGTATGACGACAGCCAGCTATACAAGGGATCTTGTATGCCAAAAGATGCTATTTTGATCAAGAGGCGCTTATGAGGCACACGATCGAATGCCTTTTGCATGTCCAAGAGTATGATAATTACCGCACTTCCATCATCGACGGACGTCGATATATGGTTCAAGAATTCCAGCTGACATGTCATACAAGAGCGTTTGCCAAGGAAATATCATGGTGGCCTTCGTGGTCTGGGTTTCGTTCTGAAAATGATTCTGTCGGAATTCTCAGGGTTGAATACACGATCCCGCCTGTCAAAACGCTCCATTTAACGTGACTCTACAGATATAATCGAAATTTTGACTCCCGACCACACTGTGTTTGCATTGCATTTCACACTAAAGTTCAAGATGAATATTGATGAAATACCTGCCACCACGTTTGTTAGTGAGTTTTCTACCGGAATTAGATATTCAGGCTGTTTTCTAGCCAGTATTTCCGGTAAAAACCGGTCGACAATTGCTTATTCCTAAAAACAGTTACACTTGACGTTATCAAGTGGTTGGTTCTAGCTTCGTGCATTTTTATCGCACAAACATAGGTAATATATCCCATTGCATAACTGCCAACTGTCGTACTGTTTGGTTGATTGCTTTTTGACTAGCCTTGAGCGCAGATTGTCGATTGTACCAAAGTCGGCAGGATTTTTCGGTCGTCGGAAACCATCATAATATGTACATCAGGCGCTGGCATTCGTGTGTATAAAAACTTTCAAACATTCAAATATATAGGTGTATGCCTACTTGTATACATATATTTACATATAGACGGAGCATACCTGTACGCGTGTGTATAAAAGTGCGTATATATTCATAAATATACCATAGTACATAGTGTGGTTGTTAAGGTCTGTTGCATTATTTTGGGATTGCTGAACTCTCATTGGTATTGAAGCGTGACCTACGCTTTGCTGTTTTCCCTAGATAAACGACATTAATCGCCCTCATCTTTACATCAGCCAGTGCTACCGTCTCTCTTACACTTACTTAGTCTGAACCCTGTACATTTCTAGACGCTATGAGTAAACATTTTTTCTTCCATATTTTTCCTTGAGTAACTCACAATTTCTAGCATTCCTCGATGCACCAGCAGTTGTTTTGCTCCGACCCACCCAGTGATCATTTCTTTGAATGAGCTACATTCTCTTTTATCGTCCACCATTACTGGCAGTGCCTGATCGTTGATTTGCTGTACAGTCATGTTATATGTTTGATTCCCGAAGATTTCTACATTAGGGGTGAGCAATTCAATTTTCTCGTACGATGATTCAGTAAGTACCGTATTCAATTCAGTTTTTACGAGCGTCTTCTCATTAGCCCTTCTGATAGATGAATTTTCTTTTTTGTCGTTGAATATTGAGAAGAATATTTGTTAAATCAACGGGTTACGCGTAACTCGGTGTGAGCCTGAATCTTTAGCCAACGATTCAGTAGTACGTATATGTGTGTACGTATATGTGCGCATATAAAAATCTGAAACCCCTTGAGGAATGAGAATCGCCTTGATAATACCACCCTCTTCGTTCATGCTAACTTTGAATGTGAATTCACTACAAACTGTCCACATCAGAGTCAATGTAATGATGTAGGCACGCCGGCCCCATTCGTGGCTGTGGAATAAATCTGCGTTACCTTTCAGTTTGCACGCACTGACGTACACACACGTACGTTCATAGAAGTGATGTTGAAATAGGACAATGAACGGCAGTTGAAGGAATATGATCACCAACTTGTGACCGTAGCTCGTTGTAAAATTATATTGTAAGTGTCCCTAAGTGTGTCCGTGGGTTTTTCATACGGTACTGAAGACAGCCGTTAGTTTTTCACTCAGTGCTTCAACCGAGGTTTTGTCATTTTGGTTGGTTATGTTGCGGAACCTGCGTCATCGTGCTTTAAGCAAATATAAGCAGGATGAGTCTGTTTGCAGTTGGGATATACGTGTTGCCACTGACCAGATCACAGTACCTACTTCACGTTGTCTTCATCTAAATCAACGCGGTCCCCTTTCTGGGGACATATTCGGCTAACCTTGCAGTCCACAGCCTTTCATGCACACCTATTTTTCAAGCTTCTTCTTTCTTTCTATACTGTTCCGGCGTATCTTTTTCTACTAGTCAAGTATGAGTTGCATCCATCGGATCTCTAATTGCCCCAATCTTAGGTATATCCTAGTCAGCTGCACGATATCCCATATTGGATTTCCCACGCTTGCTAGGCGAATAACTGGAAGTTCCTTGAAACTACAAGCGTGAGGCATATTTAATCAGACACACATCCGGTCTTGCTGGTTGATGTTATTTACGGAACAGCACCATGCCCATGTGCGGTGGGGGAAATGCTGCGGGTTGGGATAGTACGGTTCACTGCCTAAGCTCTTCCTGATCAGCAGTG
Organism: Paragonimus westermani; assembly: GCA_008508345.1. Lineage (NCBI taxonomy): Eukaryota > Metazoa > Platyhelminthes > Trematoda > Plagiorchiida > Troglotrematidae > Paragonimus > Paragonimus westermani. The sequence continues at coordinate 6,786 of QNGE01002921.1, forward strand.
ACTTCTTCCAATTTTCTGTTTCTGTGCAGTCATTCGTGACTTTCGAATACCAACGAGTTGGCGAAATTCCTTCAAAGGGAAGCATTCAAAATTAAAATCCCGATCGGAATACGGCTTTTCTGCAGCCTTCACCGTACAGCCAAACATTAGAAAAATTTCCTGGCAGCTGTGGCTTAATCTGCGGCAGGAATTGAAACAGCGTTGCATCATTTGACGAAGTGGTCAACTGTAACTAAATTTTGAATTTGAAGATCTTTCACAGTTGGTCGCATCGTTCCCATTCAGATAGACTTTCCAGCCAACTTCCTCCGAGAAGATATACTAGACTCGAGTTTCTCCCTCATCAGAGCTCGTCGGTAGTGCATATCCTTGTCACGGCCGGGATTTGAACTCAGATCACGCTTTCGGTAAGCAACTATGCAGACCACTGCGCCATTTTCATCACATTAGACACGACCGAACCATCAAATCTGAACGTTCAATCACTCTCGCTTGTGAGCAATGATAAGGTTGCCCACTGGAGAGAAAACACAGTAACTGTCCTGTTAGCCGCAATCGGTAACTCTGCGATTAGAACTTCCAATACAGGTGGAAATCACTGATCTCATTAAACCTGAAAGGGGATATTCTAGATTACTGAGGTTAATGGCGCAGTGGTCAGCACGGTTGTCTCGTGAAAGCGCGGCCTGAGTTGAAGTCTCGGCCGTGGCAAGGATATGAACTACTGACGAGCTTAACTGAGGGCGAAATTCGAGTCTAGTTTTTTTCGGAAGAGGCTGGCTGGAACGTCTGTCTGTGAATGATGTTCAACTTGCGAATAGACCAAATCGCAGACTACTCATCCGTAACCAAATTGTATCGGTTTTTAGGTGATTCCAGGCTGTTTCAATGGCGTCGACCCCAACGTTTCCATTAAAGTACCGGATAACCATTGGTAATACCGTTGCCCATTGAGGTAGTCGGGAAGATTCCACATATATATATACATTTCGAACACGCGTTGCAAAATTAACGATGCTAAGTCTGTGTTGTGAACACCAAAGTCATCGAGTGATAGCTTCGTTCAGCTTCCTCCAAACTTCCTGCATGCGCCCCAATACTCCTGGTAATTCTGAGCGGGGGACTACAGTCTGCTGCCCTAAGTATCGCTGAATTGTTAGCATATAACTCTGTCCAACAAGTATACTCTTGACCAGGCTGCCCACAGAAAGTGCGCTTCCCGGCTTGCGGTTGCCATCTCTGCCTTCATAGTTTTCACTCTGAGATTGCCTAAAAAATTTCGGATAAGTTTCGTTGTCGAGTTGTCTCGTTTAGCTTCCGTCCACTCGTCCGACGCAGGGACTAATACCCGAGGCGATTACATGGGCTTCTTGGCAGGATGAGTAATCTTGATGTGCCCACAAGATGGTGCGTCAACATCACTATGTTGCAGTCCTGAGCGGCGCTGGAATTCGAAGCCAAAGGCTTGCAGCTGATTCTGCCAGCGTGCCACCTGACCTTGGGTCTCTCGAAATTTATTTAACAACCTTAAGGTCTGATGGCATGACCGTACCATGAATCGCCAGCCCAGTGAAAGATGACGGAAATACTGTACATGTATCATCAGCGCCGACATCTTTTTTCTCGCCGTACATTAATTTTTTCGTGTTTGCCAAGGCTCCTGCTATCGTAGGCTGTTACGTGCGCAAACACATATTGTTCAGGCTTTGGTAACAGGGCACTGACGCCGGTGTCTTCGGTACGCTCCCCGTTGCCCCGCACACACGGGAAGGCTAGGGTGGGTACGTTCATTAAAAATTGGACCGGATGCTCAAACGCAATTCGATATTTCACTGTCCACTGGAATGTTCTATTTTTCTATTCATCGATAAAGCAGTTATGGGGAACCAACTGAAGAACTGGCGATTGCTGGATGCCAGCTCCAGAAGCCATCTCACTTCTCGCCGTTGATAATGGCACCAGGCACTCGCTATCCAGGCCCAATGAGTTCATAATATGCCCGGGAAAGTTAACATCAACGTGACAAATGTCACTTCTCGGATTTTAACTTTAATCCTGCGTGTATGAGGCAAGCTAAAGCAGAGTTTAAGTTATCCGACTGATTCTGCCACCCAAATTTGCAAGAAACGTTTCCGGAATAATTTATTTCAACACCATGTGCCTGAGTCGTTCGAAAGTTACAGGAGCTCTGGCCACACCAAACGGTATTGTTTAGAAATCATAAAATCCGGCCTGGACGGCCAAAGTTGACTATTTTCTGTGACTAGGTTTGACCTCAGCCTGCCAGTGTCTAGAGTTTAAATCCGTCGTTGTGAACCAGTTAGATTCAACGGGTGGTTTCAGTGCATCATCCATAAGTGGAATCGAAAAAGAATCATTTTTCACACCATTTGACCGCCAGCGGTCTACACGTAGTTTTTGGAATCCATCTGTCTTCGTCGCCAATACGTTCGGCGATATCCATGGTATTTTCGGTGGACTTACGATATTTTCCTCCCAAGTTGACTCAGTTCTACTCTCGAACTTTTCGTGGTACATTACCGGAAATCGTCGTGGGTTCTGTCCGGTTGGCAACTTAAACCCGGTGTTGATTCGATGATCTAATAGTTCAGTCTGCTCGAGGGTCGTCTTTTCTCAGGCGAATGCCTCCGCACGTATGCCAATTACCAAGTGAAGCTGAGATTGGCTGTCCACTGTGGTAGCTTACATTGATACTGATAGTAAAATACTGACCTGGTAATTCAGTTCTCCTGAGAGTATAAAATTTAATCTTATATCCCATTCGTTTTCATTCTGCTTCAGTGGCTACAGCAGTTCGCGGTTGCTGCATCTGAACAACTATCTGTTAGAGTCAACAGTGAAAATAAATTTTCGCAGAAAATCGTACTTGATGATGGTCTTTTAGAGTGGTCCTTTCGAAACCACAAAATCATGAAGCACGGGAAACTCGTCAGTGACAACTGGTCCACACGTCACACCCAAAGATGTGAGTAAATTACCACTCGGAACTTGTCACCACGTCGGCGGAACCCCTGAGGGAGTTCTAGACGTGACGGGTTACAAGAGACACCAGTATCTAGCAATGCGTTCACCACGCCTGACCGGAGAGGAGCGTTTTTATGGCGCAGGTTCACCTTTGTGTACCTGTGATGAATGTCAATGAACATATAATTTCACGTCAATTATTGGAGTTCAGGTTGTACACTTTTGGATACGGCGCGTAATTCTAATACAAGCGTTTGATTGTCGTTCATGCGTTGTGTTCTTCTAAATTCGGATATGCCGGCTGCTGGTCTCGCGGTAAGTTCTATCTGTTCACGAAATATCACAGTACGTTTATCGATGGAATATAAAAATGACAGGAACTGGAATAGTTGCCGTTTGTTCAATCTTAGTGGTTGCGTTGGTACCAACTTTGAGACCACCGTTTTATTGGAGGTCCCAAGCTTCGGTCATCAGCATGCGGTACAACAGTACGGCAAGGATATTGCTGGATCCCTGATGTACCTTCAACGCCGCGATCCCAACTTGTTGAGTCTCACTGATGTAGGCGTGCATAGCTCCGCGCTGAAATCAGCGTGGACTGAGCTCTTAATGTTGTGCAATTACCATCTTGTTTACGGTGTAACCCATCTGATAAACATGACAAATCTGTAGAAGTCTCTTGAAAAAAGCTTCGTCAGATGGGGATGTTTCGGATAAGCTCGAGAAACGTTCTGAACATGAGCACACCCTTTCTGTCCTTGAGGGGATTTGAAAAAGTTTCGTGTAGGTTCACAACCTTCCGGTGAACTCGCGGGTCCCATCCCGGTCAACATTTTTGTAATGTGAAATAAAGCCAATAGGTTAATATGTGAGCAAAATCACAAGCGTGACAATTTTTGCCATCATAAAACTCGCACTTAGTCCGTGCGCGCTTGCTTGTTTTGGCTGCGAATTACACAACTCCCATCTTCATACAGCTCCTTCGCCGGCGTTCCAAACCCTTCACCCTACTAGCACCGACTGCGGATTCTGTTAGAAGGGAATTGCCTCTGTTTAGGGAATTTTTAGAGACGGACATTTGTGCCAACAGTTTTCTGGTTGGTGAAAATATGAAGCCGCATTTGTACCGGTATGCTCCCCAGTTAGATGCTAAATCAAGCGCATAACACAAAGGGATTCCGTTGCAATCGAGAGAGTATTCGTTGTGAGTATTGAATCGTTCCCTAACGATGCAAGCTCACACCGAGTTACGCGTAATCTGTTGATCCGGTAAATGTCTCTCAATATTCAACGACAGAGATGATCTATCCTCTAAACGGTTCACGAGAAGGCGCTCGTAATAACTGGATTTAATATGGTACTAATTGAGTCAATGTACAAGAATACTGAGTCTCTTGCCTCGAATGTGAAAGCCCTCAGAAATCAAAGAAAAAGTGCACATACAACAAATTGACAACCGGGCACAGATTAACAACGGTGAACGATAAAACGGGTTGAGCTCACTCAAATAAGTGGTCATTGATTGGGTCAGAGCATCGAGAAACGGTGGGAAATATAAGTTACTCAAAAAAACCGGAGAAAAATGTTTTATTTCGGCATTTAGAAGCTTACAGGGCTCGGACTAAAAAGGTTAAAGGAAACAGTCAAATTAGATAGTGTAAGAACAAAGGTGAATAATTTAGTCTATTTAAGTAGGCGAGCAAAGCGTAGAGCCACCTTTCAGCATCAAGCAAAGCCCGGCAATCTCAAAATAACGCAACAGACCTTGACAAGATCAACACCGGGCCCCGAAAACCGGCTACTTTTCCAAACTCAACGTAGCAAAATGAACAGCAGCAACGACCGGTTCGACGGAGGTGTCCTTACCTACTGTTCCATGCGTAGCAACTTGGTGTGATTCTGCAGATGATTCCAGAAAACAAACTTATCTGATGTCCTATCTTACAATGCCATCTGTAGTTCTTACCGGCGTACATATCCGTCGTCACCAGACATACCTCCGTGATCACACCATAGGGCCAGACACACCTGGAGACCCTTTCGTGAAGAACTATATAGCCTACCTTAAGAACACACGAAGATTCAAACCACTTAGATGCTGTTTGCTACTAGGGGGATATTCATGCCGCCATCGTTCCCAAATCCCCAACTCGGCCCCAACAAAGTTGGAACCCTTGTTACTGTAAATGGCGTCTGGATTGCCCCGCCTTCCCGAAAATCTCAAGAGCCATGAGAAAAGAGTCCGTAGACATGGAATGGGCCACTTCAGTGTGAATAGCACGAGTCTGTAGACAGGTAAATATGTAGCCATAACGTTTAAACATGCTTATTCCTATAGACACCTTGAATGGGCCGAAATAATCCACCCCATAGTACCTAAATGAGTAACCGTCCGTTGACGCTCTCATCGGCTGAATTGGCGCCATCATTTGAGTGCACTGCTCGGCATAAACCCTTTTACAGTGACAGCACCCACTTAACACTCGTTCATTGGCCGCCATACCTTTTAAAATCCAGAACCGCCTTCTGATGCTGGCAAGTGCATGGAAGGCAGCCATGTGCCCTTCGGACTCGTGATAGTGATATACCAAAAGACTTGTGACAGCACAGTGTCAAGGAATAGTCACCAGCTTCACACCGTCTCCACTGTATGGTCGGATTCTACCGCCAAGATGCAATGCTCCATCTATCAACGCTGGCAGCAATCTTTCAAGTCCACCCTTCTTACGAGGATTTATGATGGATGGACGGATGGATGGATGGATGGATGGAGAACTCACGCTCTTGCACGAACTCAACGTAACGAGATAACCAAGCGATGACCCACAGTAACTTAGTCCTGCTAGAGTACCTTGGCATTAGCTGGTCCAGTATAAAATTGAGGTCCGATTTCGTAGTAATCGCGTGAATGCGCCTAATCTTGAGGTCTTGAGATCGTCCTTTGTTTAGTTTAATCCCAAACGCTTCGATAAATCGCGCCGGTTACCCTTAGCTACACACCCTACTGACTGTGTCGGCTGCTTGTGGGGTTTCCCAGATTTGTGATTGTGTCTGATAAGCACCACGATAAGACATTGGTGAGGCAACAAGATAAGATAGGTGACATTATGCCATTTGACAAAACCCTAGTGGATTACAAAAGTCTGTCATTTTTTCGCGATTTGCTCAAATGTGCAACGTTCATTTGCCAAATTTAATCTTATTTTAGGGTATCCTTGAAAAATGTGAGCGTTTGCCAACCCTCCCCACCCACTTAGTTGTCCGCGCCAGAAGGCATATGACAACAGCTATCCTAAGGCAAGTTAATTTCTACTATTGGCAGAATGATTGATTTCAGATACAACAGACAACGTTACAGGAACTAGTGCATAGGATACTGAAGCTAGCGTTGTCGATCGCCTCCATGACGGGGCGATTTCCAGCAACAGTCCTAAAGTGTTGGTCACATGACTGTTATGCATTTATCGGGAATGAATACAAGACTCACCCGATGGTACCCAAATCTTGCAGTCGACGCCAAGATTCTCGTCAATACGTGACGTTTATCTAGACGAATATGCTCGTTTGCGGTTGATTAAGAGCTTTCTGAATCCTGTTCTGAAAGAGCGGTCACAGCACGTGGGATCTACTATCATGTATCCTAAGGATGAGTTTGGTAACAAAAACAATGACGTGAACTGGATATTCGGGAAAACTTACTCTCTGACTGTGTGTCACATATGGGCCCATAATGCACCTTCAAACGAAGCCGATTTTCTACTGAATGCTATAAGTCTCATTCACTTATTTATCATGAAGCACGAAGATGTGCGTTGAGGAAGTAAGAATTATTTCGCTCGAATGGTTTCGAAATTCCTCTGTTCCCATCGCTTCCGTTGGGATCACCAGTTGTTTCGCAAAGTTTTCCAGGGTATGTTCTAATGATTGGGTGTTCTAATGTGTTTTAATGTTCTATGTGTTCTATGTGTTCTATGTTCTGATGGTATGTTCTAATGGTGGTTGTTGAAGTAGCTGCTTGCGTGAGTGTTTGATGATTGTTATGTGTTAATAGAATGTTGGTGGCCACGTTCCTCGCTCTATTTATTCCCTTCTCATTGATTCATCTTCTCACGTTGGAATTCTTTATACCGATTACGAGCTTTTCTTACAATCTGACACTACCACTCAAGTTACGCGCGTGACGAATCATTTCTCAAATGAATGCAGATCTTGATGCATTGTTAAATCTTGATACCGTTTGCTTGTAAAACTTGTTTCTGCGTAGTTTTTCTTCCTTACTTTCCCTTGCCGGACCTTTGTTTATATGTGCCCTGGTTTCATTTTCGCCCGGCCGCTTCGCCATTACGTGACCGTTGTATTTGGTCATATTTACGCGAACCGTTAGTCTCGGAACTTGTATATTCGGTGGAATCAATATCAAGGTTTTTGCTGGCTTCCACTATTTGGTTTATCGTATTGTTCTTAAACGTTAGCACCTTATTAATAAGAAACTCGCCCATACGACCGTCTTCCTTTTTGGATCCAAATTGGTTGCTCTACGGGCTCAGATTTTATAGACGCTCGTTACTTACAGACGCGACTATCGTGGATCCAGCGTATCGATATACGTTGCGAGAAGACTAAGCGTTGCTCGGACAACCACTGGTCGTCCGGGATTAACAGTGGTTCTTTCTGTCCAAGAAGCAGAGTTGCATGTGAAAGGACGAGATGTACTTAAAAGGATTCCATTTCCTACACTCTATTTACTGCTATAAACTGTTTCTGCTCAGTTCTGAAGAGCTTTCTTTCCAGTCCCTGTGCATAATGGTATGAAAACGGTTTACAACGGCTGGGTGATACTGTAAGTGTGAAATGCCTCATTTCAAACTACTTTATTGGTGGATCACGTCACTCCGAGTTTATTTGGAGATGAATTACAGCGCTCGAAATGGGCCATTCCGGAAAGCAGTACGTTAACCTAGTTAGAGCCGCGTTATTGGTTGTGTCTCCAATTTCTAACAAATTTCCAGGTTATCCTTTGGTTGATTCACTACGCTGAACCAGGGATGTTAAGTGACTCACCCTCAACTATGTTAGCACGGTATCAGCCGGCCAGCAGTGACGTTACCAGGGTGCACAGATTGCCTGTGGGTCTTCTGCCGGTTTGCTCGGGACTCCACAAATTTGTGCTCGTACTTTTTCTTGCACTTAGTTTCTTCAATCCTGATACTTCTTCCACGATACTTCAATGTACACTTTTGTTTTACCACCTTGCTGCTGTTTTATCCTGGCAGGGTAGCTAAACTGTAAAATACAGGCCGGTCGGCTTTAATCTGATTGTCGGCTACAGTTACGAGCCAACAGTTGGCAACATGGAAACACCGAAGTAGAGCGTTCGACCGAATCAAAGGTTCCAATGGTCCTGTAAAAGGAAACAACACAAACCGGTACAAGCTGAATGCCCGACAATTCATGCAAACAACCCAAATGAACGGAGGCAAAAATGGCACTTTTAATATGGCGCCACATTTTGTTACGTAGTTCAGATTGGATCCGGACACGCTCGTAGGTTGAAGCTGCGCGTTAACATGTGTAATGTGCAGGCCAGCCGCTTTTGGTCTCACTGTCCCCAGAATTTACAGAACAACTTTGGAGCAATATGGAGATACCAGGGAACAGCGTTCTTCCGAAGTAGGGGTTCTAGCAACAGTCCTGGTGGAGGACATAACTCAAATATGCATCGGTCAATTGCCCAGCAGGCCGTGCAGGCGACTTACATAAACAAACGCTAGAATGGCACCAACAACATAGTATCAGGCTCCGCTACACAACTGAAATTCACTTCGTGCGCCCCTGCTGGTTTTGGTGGCTCGTTAAAAAAACAAGTTGGTTACACGGTGATCTTCATAGGAGTAAACACTATGTGCGGTAATGCTACAAAACTGGAGGGAGTTGTATACAAATGGGCCATTTTAAAAATACCCGGCATGGGAACCGTCTGGGAAGAATTTTCCAAACGATCCTGCGTACTTACAGCACACCTGGTATGTGTTTGCCCGGCTGGATTTAATGTCTGTAACACAAAGGCTCAATTCACGACAAACCACACGTCGCCCAAAGTGTCGCATCTTAGTTAACGTAACAAAAATTCAATGCGTATGTAAGGAATTTTCCCGGTCAGCTACTGCATATTCTCTGTTAAACTAAACCATCTACGTTGCGAAGCTCTTTTCGACCAAAGCTGCTCGACTCATCGAATAGTCTGACGCTGTTATCTGGAAGCAGGCGGGGCGATTTTCATATCGCAATTCTCAGTGATAATGTCAAAAGCTGTCACTTACTTAACTTTCGAGATGTGCAGCTTGAAGAACTATGTTCTGTTCACAAGCCTCCAGTTTGTTTACTAAAGTGTCAACTAAGGAAGAGAAACAAAAGACCCTAACGCCTGCAGTGTGTCCCACCGTAAGACACAGCTTGAGGTTCACATGTGCAAGACACTAATAGTTATCTCAGCCAATTCTTTCCTAGGTCCACTGTAGTGGAAAGGTGATCACGCACTCTCCCCTCGACCAATAACAATTTAGAAAGTCGTTCCTGAAGGTCGATCGGGCCCAGGCCCGGCAGTTTCCGAACTAAACGAAGGCAGTTAGTTTCAGAAAAAAATATATTTTCAACAGTGCTTGAAAATATGATAAGCAGTAAGCTCTAGCCTAACCTGAGACCAACGGTTGCAATCAAGAAAAGAATAAACGCGAGGTGGGCTTCAACTCACTCGGCTGCATTCAAAAGCACGCCAAGTGAACATGACTAGAATTTCCAGTTAGGTTTAGCGAGACACAAAAGATTGCAAGCAAAACTGCTACGAGGAGCAGGGTGGTAGATGAGTCCTTAGGAAAACTCTGAATATTCGTTAAATGCGATAAGTCGTATGACTGAAGGACGTAACGCTCAATTCTTATCGGCCATCCCGTAGAATGCGCACATAAAATCATGCGTGTGAAACAAAAACTCAAAAAATACGATCGCCCTCCTGATTTTTAGAAGAGCCAAACCATCTTCCAGCCCTACGCCAACGTTCATGTCACTGCCTGCGGTGTAGCGACGTAGGTACTGAGTTCTCCTGTGGTGCACCGATCGAAACTAGCAAAGCGACATCTAGCAGTGATATTTTCTGATTGCTCAGGACTAGTTTCTGGTTTGAATCGACGTATCGTGCGTAGCGAGATCAATCTTGAGGACCACAATATCCGAAGATCAGCGTGACGTTGAAGCCAACTTTCTCTCATTGTGCCCAGTAATAACATTTTTCATCCGCAAGATTACTACAAACTGGTACTATCACAGTTAGGACGTTAGCGTGCATGCCTCAGTTCCCTTCCTTACTGCATATCTAATCTGTATCACCCCGGCTGTTGTGGGCTGCAATGTTCGAATGAGAACGATGTCCAGCAATTGCGATTAGGAACGGCTCCCAAATGTTCCAGTGTTTGTCTAAGTTCACGTGGCTCAGAGGGTTTCCTGTGGGCTTTCATCTACTTTGACAGCTAAGGTGTGATTTCGCCAGAAGGTATACCGCGTTCACCTTCTTAGCACTATCAGTCCTAAAGTTCATCCCTCGTCAGGTGACTGTACTGTATTTCCTTCGCGGTTTTCGAAACACGTCGGCTCAAGAACAGGGTAACTTGAGTGCGAATATCACTGGCCAGGAGGGCTCAGCTCACGATGAAAGTCGGGAAAATAATGTTTCCCTATGTCCTTTCCGAAAGGTTCAGGTAACCTGCAAGCTCCTTGAACAAGACATAGAAAACAGATCTGATTACTTGAAGCAATCAACGGGAGCAGGATCTCCGTGTGAGATCAAACGCAGCCGCGTGCGCAAAAATTGTGACCACAATCACGTGTACGACGGAATGTTGGCGAATATGCTTCATGCCTTCGCTTACTCCCTTCTCGTTAATTGTTCTCCTCACATTTGCGTTGCGCGCGACCAACTTTTTTCCTGACGAGCGTTGATTTGCACACAGCACTAAGACGACTAAGACGAATACCTATCGACCATTGTTCACGCGCAGCTAATTGGTCTTTGCTTCTCTTTGATGATCCCTTGTTTACGTGCACCCTCAGTTTCACCAACGCTTAGTCGCTTAGTTTCTGTGCGCCTCGTTGTATTTGGCCGCGTCCACGTGAGTAGTTGATCCAGTCACTGCAAATCTGGTGAATTTATGACGGATGTTCATTTTTATTCTTCTCCCCCTATTGTCCAAGCATATCTTTGCGATTTAATGCCATAACAAAAACAAACTCGCTCATATAACAATCTTCTTTGGACTAAGATCAGTCGTTCAACGATTCGAGAAGTTAATAGACGTTGGTCGAATTACGGACGCTACAATCTGAGATCCGGCATATCGGCAGGCGTCAAGAGCAAGTTATTCGTAGCTTCATGAGTAAGTAGGCGACTGGGATTAACAGTGTAAGTTATCCGTCCGTTGGTTGATGCGTACCCGCTGGCAATGTGCAGTGGCGACTTGGATCGTATCTGACGCGCGTGAAGGACTGGAATGTCCGCCCACGTATCTTCCATCAGCTACTTCTCCTAGAATAATCTTATCAGTGATCTGGTATTTTGCAGCTCTGTATGTGGCGGATATTCCCCTTCCCGGCTCTCTATGTCTTAGTCACCCAACTCCTCCCGAACCATATCACTGATGATGTCAAGAAGATATCGAATGTATTTAGCACTCCTTCCCCAATTCAGTCCTTGTCCACACCCTTCCATCCCGCAGTCCACAGTATTCACATGGACTCGTCTAGGTATGGTTAAAAGTCGCTGTTTCATATGCCTTTGGTGGACACTGAGCCTCTAGATGTGGGTAGGAACCGTATTGAAGGATGGCTGTGAAAACGATGGCAGCCCAACTGAATAGTTTGAAGCGTGCTTCAAATCTCTTCTGCTCCGCTCAAGATATAGTTGGCTAATCAACCTAGTGAAGTATGGCAGTGGACAATGACTTCCTTGGAAAACAGCTGCGTCAAAAAGAGAAGGTGGAATACATGGGGTTGCAGTTTAAATCACACAAGGGGCTGAGAAGTGGTCTGTTTGGCACGATTGAAGATCTCTCTGGCGGGACAGATATAGGTATCATCCCGGTCGCCCAGTCATACTGCCCGAATGTTTATGAGCCTTTTGGGAGTTCTATGGACAGCTGTATATAGAGCCCACCAAAACTCAAGGTGAAACTTCCCGATGATTCACCTTTGGACTCTTACAGCCGCATGTGAAGTTCTGAGCTCAGCCTTTTTAGGAGATTACGGGCCAGTGAGCGTTGTTTCTTTCATTTTATTTATTGATATAAGGATTGATTTAAGGCAGTATCAAGCGTTGCGCGCTGTTGTCAAGCAAAGTGGGGCTTGTCCGAGCCGTCAAAATAGTAAAAAATGAGTTAAAAGACATCAGTAAGTAGTTCACGCTGCCATCAGAACTGTGTTCAGTGGCTCAAAGTCCATAAAAGTAAAGCTTAGCAGCTCAGAAGAAAGAGTGCCAGTTGGCGCCGTGTCAAATAAATTATCCAATGCTCGGACGATCCCAGCCAATCCTTTATTTATTGTCGGTCGACCCCTTCACGCAGTACAAAAAAAATGGGCAGGAGTGGCTAACTCCATAACAGACGCTGGTCAGAAACCCCCGGCCGACGATGTGCGTGGGTTTGTGGAGAGGTGAGTTTCAGTCTCCAGTAGCCTACCTGATCATATTTCAACCTGACCAAACCGAGGACACATAAGCAGAAAAGAGATCGTAAGCTTTCGCGAGGATTCTCGAAGAATACTCCATGCACCGGTTGCGGTCGGAACAGTGGGTTTACCCAAGCAACTTGAAGTACGTGGTGGTGATCATGATTTGCACGCGCATCGGCAATTTGTAAGTGTCAATGAGGAATGAGGTGCAATCCCAAAACACATTGAGCAACGCTCTACTTGCCTTCTGCCAAACCACACAAGCGAACACTGCGGGGTTCGTGCACGATGTCCACGGCTTATATACAGAGAGCGATACCACACTCCGATATAAACAGAAACGGCGCTCTGATAAAACGAATCTACCTGGAAGGACCAGAGATGTAGAGACAATTCTCTGGATGATAGATAGGTCAGTGTTCGCTACGTAACCTTCAGATTTATTGGGATGGTCGAGTCGATTGGGATATCTTCAGTTTCACATAACGGCCTCGATTCGAATTTCGTATTTGGGTTTATATCTGGGAGGTTTGAGCTGTCAGCGAGCTATCGATAGCTTAGCATTCATGCATTAAATGAACCAGATACCATCAAACGTCAGGAGTCAATTTTGGAAATAGTCGTTATTCGGTTAAAGTGTGATAAGAGTCAGTAAAGGCTGTCAACGGCCTTCCAGTTGAACCGACGAAATGCATACTACTTGGTTGGCCTGACGGTCCTCTCACCTGAAGTTACCAGGGCTGTCGCGTCTGGGTTACGTGGAAAGCTTTTGAAGAGGTCAAGCTGGTGAAGTGGGTATATAACATGGCCGAGTTGCTTGCAGATACACCACTGGACGAAATAAATCCAGTGTAAACAACACTTACCCAAGGTAAATGCAGTTACCGGAAGTCTCTTGGGACCAGGTTGCGAATGTCCCTACCGAAAACGTCATCAATTCGGAGAGGCATATCGGCCCATACCGCGTCCGTGTGCGAATCGTTGGGATTTGCTGCTCTTCTTATTCTGCATAGTCGTAGATTTCTCCTATGCTGACGTAGCGCCCGTAGAGGATAAGACATCTTTAGACAAAAAATACCAGGGAGAATGGGAAAAGTTGACGCAAGGCATAGAGAGAGAGCAGTATCTTTTGGTGCACCATGCTGGGTCAGACCCCGTCGTATAACACCAACTAGTTTGGAGTCACGTATGTTTTTTGAAGCCCCTGAGACGGCACAGGGGGCAGTCAACTGTATTTGGCCGCGTTCACGTGAGTAGTCGGTCCAGTCATTGCAAATTTAGTAGATTCATAGCCGCTGTTTACTGTTGTTTTCTTCCGTCTAGCTCTCAGATGTATTTTTTTGCTAAGCAAGTACGATATTTCACGAAGATGTAGAGCAACGCGAAGTGATAAACTAACGGTCCCGAACAATCAAATTAAAATGAGGCTCCGATATCACGGTACTAGTGAATACCCAAGCAAACTGAACAATTAGATAAGATCGGCGGGTCCTGTCGACAGACCATTCTCGGGAAATGCATTGCAACCTGGTGCTGAACAAGCTAAAGATGTACTCTAATCACATGATACGGTATTCATACCAAACAGAGTTCTTCCAAGCATTCAACGGGTTCCAAAACAATGGGAACAAGCCGAGCGCCAAAAAGTTGGTGCACGCGCCACTGAAGCAAATTGCAATGGTAGACAAACGCATATTCGCACAACTATCAGATTAGCAAGATAAAACGGCAATGCCTGGATCAGGGTCCAATTACCGGTCAGAAACAAGAGGGGTAGGATACGCAGTGGTGAAAAGTTGGGAGGAATATTGCCACGTCTGATTAACATACTTTTTTCCTGATTTGTTAGTACATGTCTTGGTGCCTATTGTTTCGCCGATGGTTTATTGAGAACTACTGGCGTCAGCTCACAATGAGTATTCTTAGCTTTTTTCTACCCACATTCCATTCAGTACATTTGTACGAACCATCTCAGGTATTTCGGGAACTTTTTGTTTTTCTTGCCTCTACACACTCTACTACCGCGATACTGAGAGGAGCTTGGTAAGTTAGCAATAAATCAATTCCCATGTGGGAACCACACCTGCCGTCCGGAATTGCACGAGAGTTGTACGTCCTTCGAAATATCCAGCGTTTGGTACCGTCTGAATTGTAGTAACCTGAAGGGCCGCACTTGAGAGATGTGTTCAAAACGGGAGACTGTGAGGTAGGAATGTCCTGTTTGTATTCCTTACATTCTTTGAATTAAATGTATAGACAAAATTACCTCAACAGTACGAGCCCGATGGTCAATCTCATTCCATAAAAGGGGTCTGGGAGTCAACTATCAGCGCCTAGTATGAGCGTGAAGAGACAGAAGGCCGCATGTTGTGCGGACCTCCTGTGTCAGCGGCTTTTTGCAACCTAATTTTGAGGAGGAAACTGGTGGGCTTTGGAAAGAAATTGAGAGATATGATAAGCTGGAGAGCAAAGAGGCGGAGGAGTTGAATGAAAAGCGGTCCCAAAGCCAACAACAAGAAAGCGTCTTCCATCACCATATTATTGGATAACACAGTCTGACCTAGTGGACGATCTAACAGTTCCTCAACAAAGTCAGTTAACAGTCAGCTACCCTTCGAGCATTGCACCAACGCAGTCGCCTTGCCGGCTAACCCACTCGGAGAATTCTAGTGAAATGGCCCCTGGCAGAGATCGGAAGGTTGTTAGTCACAGGGTATCAGGAGTAGAAATGAAGGAAGGCCGCCAGTGGGAGCGCGTCATGGAATGCCGATTGGTGAACTTGTCGTGAACAATACACATTCCAGGGGTGCAGCGATTAGGAGGATACAAGGACTGGGGGGAATAAAAGATAGAAACTTGCTAAACTATGGTTGAAAACGCAGAGGGGTATCGCAAGCCCATCCACCTGGCAACTGTATATACCGGGACGGAAGAATAAAGAGGGGGCCTTGCTTCTAGTGGCTCAGCATCATGAACAACCACCAGCTAGTAAGGTCCAACGTGCAAGCGGTCGTGTGTTTCATGAAGTCGTCGCACGCAGCGGTGCTGGTGTCCCGCACCTATGGGAGTCCACAATCGAGAGGCTCTGCTGACAGGAAGCTGTCGGCTACGTCGAGTGATAAGGTAAACAGAGCTCACCAGACTCACGACATACAACGTAGATCCTGGGAGAGGTTCAGACACACAGGTGGGTATAAGCGTGGTATGGGGTACAGACGTTCGCTCTCAAAGCCAGCTAGGTTCAGCAGGAGTGCATGCGAGGCAAACTTGGCTACGCCACCCAAGCAAAACCAAAAGGGGTGTTACGCTTAAGCCCAGTACCAAACCTCCCCCAGGGTATATGTTGGGTGTGTGTAATAAACAGGCAGATTGCGCCCACCAGTAAGGAGAGGGCCAAAATGTTGCATCAGTTTGTCGCGGAGGCTCTTACAAGAGATGGGGGTGGATCACCGCAAGCCGGAACCCCGCCTGATCTAACAGTGATGAGGGAACCGGCTGTCAGTGCCGGCAAGGTGCGGGGTTAATTGCTACAGCCAAACGTCACCGAGACAGTCGGTTCACGTGAAATCCATCAGACAATCCTAAAATGAACTACCGACATCTGGGCTGTTCCATTGGACAGTTCGTTTAATGAATCGTTCGGTGGAGCCGAACTACCGGTGGACTGGAAGATGTCGCTGTCACATCTGTGTACAAAGTGGGCACAGAGAGGACGTCCCAGATTATAAACCTGCAAGTTTAACGTCAGCTTTCTCGAATGTGATAGAAAGGATAACGAGGGACCAGATAACGCAAAAATGTCCTTAAGTAGAGCTTATATCGGCTGAACACCACGGCTTTATCAGCAATGGACTTCATGTCCCGACCTACTGGCTTTGTTGAGTGAAATCACTGCGCGACTGGACAAGAGGGGATATGCTGAGATCAGCTACTTAAACTTTGGAAAGACTTTCGATTCGTCAACTCACAAGCTTATAGTATTGAAGTTGCATACGTTCAGTATATGTGCAGGAGATTTATTATTGTTGGAGGCGTTCTGAAGGAACAAGAGTCCTTATGTACGGGTGGAAAGCCCCAAGTCGCGAGTTGCGCTTGCTGTCAGTGGTGCTCAGTAAGGGTCACTTGTTGGCAGCTTGATGTTCTTCGTACATGAATGAATTGGCAGAGAGGGTCAGCAGTTCCTGCTGAATCTTCGCAGATGACGTGGAACTAGTGATAGGCCGGAACGAGTCTTCTGTGTAACCAGACATCCAAAAAATCCAAAAGTACAGTTGTTTTGGAACGTTTGATTAGTGCAGCGGAAATGTGGATGACTTGCAGAGGCTGAGGCCGAGGCATATATTTAGATGGACAGAATAGTCAGGGTGAAGCGGGCTTCTTCAGAGGCTTCCATTTATTTACTGTTCGCAGCCTGTAAAGCAAATCGGACGTCCCATCAATCGAAAAATAATAATAATTACGTGAGTCCACGTCTCAGATAGTGTGTGCAAACCTGGTGTCCTTATTTGGTCAAGGACGGCAAGGTCACGAGAAATATGCAACGGATTTTTATAGATTTCCGCGGGGAATGGAGACCTTTAACAGAATTAAAACTTTAACCTCTTCTTCCCAAGAAGAAGGCAGAAGAGGAAGTTGGTAGAAGTCCGCAAGATACCAAATAGATTTTCTGAAACAGGACAGCGTCTGTTCACTCGCGACAATAATCGAACATTCAGAAAACACAACTTGAAGGTGGTGAAGGAGAGAGCCAGGACTTAAACACGGACTAACTTTCTACTCTGAAATTTTGCGAGCAAGCGGTACAAGTTGCCAGCTTTTTTAATCTTGGCTACCACGTTTGCCGATCCTGAACGCTCGATACATTTTGGTTGACAGTAGTGTTAAAGCAGGCACCTAATTTGAGCGTTTGGCGGTTTTCGTTTTAGAGAAAGCCGGTGACCATGTTCCCCATCTGTTCCCTTCTCGTTGATCCTTTTTACAACCAAAATCTCCCAGGTAGAGATTGTGAAAATTTCTCGCAAAGACAGATATCATAACACACAAGGCAGCATTTTCTACTCTGAATGCCCGCAACACTTGCAGACCAACTTTGGGGCAACGCAGTGGCGCCGGCAAACAACATTTTTCTGTAGTGGGGTTCAGGGCCCCAGACGTGTGAAAGGAAACAACACAAACAAGCATGAGCCGAAGGCACAATAAGCCATGCACATAGCTTACAAAAACAAGGCCTCAGATGGCGCCAACAATACAGCGGCACGCTCTGTAACACAATCCAAATCTAATTCGTGTGCGCTTGTTGGTTTTGGCCACACGTTACAACACAGCCACCCGAATAACGTGCGCGGAAGATCATTTCCCCCACGAACGTTAGTTTCGATGTGTTGCTAATCCATGATATCGGTTGTCTATGAAAACTCGTCCTCGCGTAACTTATTCTTCCTTACTTCCCGCTGCTGGGCATTTGTTTGTGTACCCTGGTTCCATTTTGCACTTGATTGCTCTGCCATTATGGGATTGTTGCATATGATCGCACTCAGGCAAGCCGTTAATCTCGGTGCTTATGTGTTTGGTAGATGGAATATCCGTTTTTGCTGTTATCTTGTTCTATTTAGTTTTTAATAGTTTTCTTCTGTCCCAACACCTTATTGATAAGAAACTCGCTCTCACGACCGTCTTCCCTTTTGAATCCGAAACGGATGCTCAGCGGGCTCGGAATTTATAGACATTTCTTGCAGTAGAGACGCTACCATTATAGATCCATCTCATAGATAGACGTCGCGAATAGACCAGCCGTTTCTCGAAGAATCATTAGACGTCCGGAATTAACAGTGAGATTATATGTGGAGTGTGACTGAGATGAGCGGTATCCACTTAAAGTGGTGGCAACCCTCTCGCATTCCTAAGTCTGCGTCTTATTGCAGACGTGCACTAAATTAAAGGCTTCCAGGTGCGCTGAATAAGTGCCATAAGTGGAAGAAATGTGCGAACAGTCGAGGAACTCAGCGCACATTATACGGTGGTTAAAGTAACTCTCGATCAACGTTATGTGACGCCGACATGTGAAAGTAGCTAGGGGGCTCAGAACTCGACACTCGAGCAGGCAGGCAAGACGGGGGTTCGGGTGATGCCAATGGCGCACATAGGCAGGCAAACGTAATCGCATGCTGCAAGCGTGCGGTAATTAAGAGCCCCTTACAGTCCCATCTACAGTGCAAAGTGGTATTCTGAGAAAAATTTACACATCTTACCTCAGAAGGATTTGGGTGATCTCCAGGTCAACACCTAATTTTCGTGATGCTTCTTGGTCTCACCATTCATAGACACTTCGTGCAGTATTACGCCATTTGGCTGTTTGTTACTTCTTAGCTGTCTTTCAGTTTCCATGAGCGGGAAGTTCTGTCCTTTGTCCAGTTGCCTGAAGGAGATCATGGGAGAACAAGCGCCAGCTTTGGTCACGTCCAATAATTTCTGCATACCGCGGTTGCCGAAGGTAATTTCGATACCAATCCCTAGCAACACTTAAACTCTGGTACTCTTATGCAATCCAACATCCAAGGTATTGTTTGCCTAGTCTCGATGAAGAGAAGTTCGAAAAACTTCTCGCTATCCACGATCGCATTGCTAGCTCATTTTTTTGGTTCGTACGCCGAAAGTTTCCCCAGTCTTATGTTAACGCGATTCGGAAATCGTCATGATAAAATGGTGAACCTGCGAATAAACTTTAATCATCTGTTCACCCACTGTTCGCAAACGGACCTCAACGTAACAAGCGAAGACGCCAGGGATTTGGACGTAAGGGAACATTCAGCACAACCGCACCATTGCAATCAAGGACGAACGTCAACGGAACCTCCAGTAGACCTTCAGAATTCGAACGCGCGTCAGACTGGCAGAATGTCATTCCCAGTGTCAGTAGCCGAAGCTTTGTTATCTCAGTGTAAGTAGCCTACAGTAGTGAGGATGGCGCGGATTCAATATCACTACCAGTGAAGCTGCGATGCCCACGCCAACACACTAAATTTAGTGTTAGTGGTTCATGGTAAACTTACATCCGAGAGAAAATGTGTGTGGATATGGTGGTATTAGTACGGCAACTCTTTCTTCAGAGGAGGCGTAGGATTTTTGCCACGTCACGGGTGATCTGAGTACACCACACAACGATAAACTATTTGTTCTACACTAACATCTATGGTGTCAAGGCCATACGAGAAAGATTTTCACTCTTCGCTTGTCGTAGCACATTGGGATTCTTGGGGCTCGCCTGCACAAGAAGCTGGACATCGACGGGCTGCTTGCCTCAGGTTCTGTGGCTCGAACTGAACTGATGCCCTTGGGATGTCGTAGTGGCTTGATCAATCAAATGGTAAGAATGATCTAAATATAGTGACACCAATGAAGAGCTGTAACAGTAACGGATGGATATAAAAAGTGTGTGTACAAATAAAACGGAAGACGTATGAATAAAATTGAAACGACTCAATGACAAGTCAAGGTCCGTTGAATTGCTTAGACCACCACACGAGAGAAGGACAGCGTCAAAGAGTAGGTTCGGACGACGCCCAATAGATAGTTCCACACGCGCGTAGGATGACGAACGTTGAGCATCGATGGATCAGCAGATACGCGAAGTCAAAGTGTTTCATCGTGCAATTACTTCACCAGCCAAAATACCACACGAAAGTAAACAAACGATGCACGGAAACTCCCTTTCATCCTTGTGTTGGCGCGCACATGCATTAAACTGGTTCGTCTCGGATGCAAGTAAAAAGTGCCAGGCGCAAAATGAGAACACGTTTCGCTGGCGCAGGTTGAACATGTGTTGTAAGATAGTTACCATGGTTCTCGTCCAGTGGTTAACGATACCGATATAAAAACATTTAGGAAGTTCAAGCACGTGAACGTCGAACACGCGAGCAAGCCAGAAGTGAGTGTGTGGCGCCATTAGCGCGCATAGGTCGACAAACATGCAAACAAACAAATGTGATCGCATGCAGCAAACAGAGGGTAGACAAAGATCCTTTAGATTCTATGTAAAGTGTGAACTAAGATTTTAGGGGGAATTTTACACATTGTACAGCAAGTAAACCGAGGTTATCTTCAGCGGTTTTCAGCGATTTGTACACGGGTTCGAGGCTGATGGGCCCAGTCTACCCGGATGCAGTCAGTTTGTTCGTTTCGATTTCCGGCGGTTCTCTGTTGACCTGAAAGGCAGTCATTGAAAACGGGGTGTAGCACCGCTCTTGGGGGTCACAGAAAGTACCAAGAACGGAGTAAAATAATAATCTAGCAAAAAAGGATAAATTATTAACTTAGCGGTTTATTTAGTAGGTGAGAATGCAATAACACTTTGAGATAGTCTTTAGAAGAGCAGCTAATAATCTGTACTGGTAGGTCGTTCCAGTAGTTGATAACCCAATCAGAGAAGAACTGTTGTCTTAGGAAGGTCTGAGGTCGAAGCTTCTAGAGCTTCTTGTTGTGACCTCTTGGTCTGTTATCAAATACTAGGGTGAAGAATTGTTGCACGAGTCCTGTGCTAAAGAGAAAGTGTGTAAGAATTAAGTCGCCGCGGAGTCTACGAAACTCAAGTGGATAAATATCGATAATTTCAAGGCGAGACTCGTAGGACAGATGCCGTAAGCCAGCGACCATTTTGGTGGTTACTCGTTGGACACGATCCAAACCGGTGTAGACGACTTGATTGCCATACTCGAGCAATGGTCCTATGTAGACTCTGTAAGCTGTGTGAAAGGCGCGCTTGTCAATCCGGGGAAGGTTCGTTTGATCATCCCGAGAGTCATGAGACCTATTTTGGCGGCCAGCTGGTGATGATAAGAGAAGGACAAACCAGACGATAGACAGATCCCTGAGTCTTTTTTGAGGTCTACATTCGTGATATCTACTACACTTTGTGCACCATGTATCACGAATTGGTTCCCGGAGTCTCCTCCGAGTAACATGTGCGCCACACTGTCGTCAGTCACATTAAATATGATGGTGGTGCTTTCAAACAAGTGTACAGATGGAGTTCAAACGGTATATACAAAAACGTACAAAGATGAGTTATAAAATGTAACTGTGAACTGTGGACACCATAAGTTGTATCCACAGTTGTGTTTCCAGCTGCATCACTGAAGGACAGCCAGTTTTAAAGTCATAACTTTCCGAAATTCGCAACGAAGTTACTGAAATCATTGGACATTGAATTAAACGGAAACTAAATGTAAACAGTGCAGCCACTGGGGCGCGCTTCTTTCAAACTGCTTGACTGAGGTTTGGTGATGATCGTGGGAGTGACCGCGTTCCGTTCAACAAAATTTGTTCGACCGTGTAACACTGTGTATACCCGGTTCTTTTCAAGCAAAAGTGAGACTCTTGTCCCCTGACTTGTATAACTGCATTCCTGTAGGAAATGCGGACCTGGTTGTGATTGGATCCGGTCCGGGTGGTTACGTTGCGGCAATTAAGGCTGCACAACTCGGAATGAAGGTAGATATTACTTCTGCAGAGTTATAGTTTCTCAGACTGTATGCGTTGAAAAAAACGATACTCTCGGGGGCACCTGTTTGAACGTTGGATGCATACCCAGCAAATCCCTCTTGAACAATTCGCATCTGTACCATCTAGCGCACTCGACCGAAATGGCTAATCGTGGGATTGATGTCGGTTCTGTGCAGCTTAATCTGTCGTCCATGATGAAGGCCAAGGATAAGTCGGTTGCCAGCCTTACTGGTGGGATTGTCTACTTGTTCAAACAAAACAAGGTAAGAAAATATCGAGGACAATGCACTCGATCTGAATATTTCACCGTTGGCCGTTGTTTGGTTTGTGTTGTTGACAAGTAGTAACGTCCGTTTACACTCTCTTCTAATCGGATTGATGAACCTTCATGCTTGTAATCATCACACAACTAGTGTGAGCGTGCTAATTCGCCATTTAACCTCGTTTAGTTCTTCATGTATCAAAACTGCAGGCAGTTGTCAGTCTATTTACAAAAGCCTACTCGTTAAATCTTTTGACCGATGTCACACTGCATTTACGTGCTCAGTAACGCGACTGCTTCGGTGTCCGCCCAAGGTGAGATTGGACCCATGCTACTCACCGGTGCAAAGGTTGCCTAGATATATTTCGGTTCAGCTGGGGGATTTGATTACGTCTGCTCCGCCCAGCGGCAACTATATTTGGTCAGCAAGATCTTATTCATTTCGCCCTAGGATTAAGTAAGCCTCTCATTTGCAAGTGAATCAGTGTTTAGTCATTGTACCCTAGTAGGGTCCTCTGCGAAAATCCCATCTCCCGTTATATCATAGATCAGGTGTTTGGGTTAGTCTCCAAGGAGCCTCTCACGTCAGCTCCTTTACACGGCATAAATGAGCGGGAAATATCGAAAACCGTTCCGCTTTAGTTCGGTCTCCACTTTTCCTATTCTTCGTTTACCTTTGGCTGATAATGGTTCTAAAAAGTGGTGGCTATTTGCACCGTCTATGTCTAAGCCCTCCGAAGAGTAGATCGGCTAGCTGGGTAGACGAATGCTCTTGAAACTTTAGAGCTCGGTGCGTATGCTGTTTCGGGGACGGGAATCTACGATTCTGGTGACGTTACTCATTCGACTTCACCTGAAAACTGCGGACCCAGGCGCTCCTCTTCCAGGGCCTCTGGTGACCTCTTGCAACAGAAGTATTAATCAACCCTCAAATTGATTTACGGGTAACCAGCCGCGTGCCCACGTGCTCCTTTAAATTTTCACCAAACCACAAACAAAGAGCAGTTCAGTGCGTTGTTCGATTGTCAGGTTGCAGGCACGTTGTTCGCCTCCGTTCCAGAAATCCGATCTGCTTCCAACCTGACAGTTCGTCCAGACCAAACCGCACGCGGCTACCACCCGGTGAATTGAACTGAGAAATGTGAGAGAAGAGTGCGAAGGCCAGACGAACTGACGCGCAACGAACTGGCCATCCTGGGGCCCACAATTTAGAAGTGCCTTCGGTTAAACAAGAGTATCGATTCATTTTTCGGCCCTTAAACCTAACAGGGTTGTTGGCACTTGTCGAATAAGGTGGTGAGGCGTTAGCTCAGGCTTTGACTCTGGCGTCTCAACCCTTGCAGTTTACTGGAAGCGTCCGTCATGGTTGAGGTTACTCGATAGCGCTTCATGTTCAAAAGGTTTACGAAGGCTGCCACAAAAACCACAAAGAGATCAACTCTTTTCTGGTCATGACCAGGATTCTGGCGTCCACTGAGCTCGCGACAGCCTGACAGGTAGGCATTAAGGGAAGACACACTTGGTTTCGTCCTAAACGGGGTTGTGTTTATGGACGTTCCTTTTTTGGTCAATTTGTGAACAGTTTTGTACGTGCCGTCTGTCAACAGCTGTTTTTTCTCGACTGTGAAAGCGGGTTCCACTCAGTGGATCGATCAACACTTTCAGTTACTCAAACGCAGGAGTATGTCAAGCAACTGTCAGTCTTATTCCTATACCTGAGCCCAAATGAGAGTTTACAGCTAACTATCTAAAGTGTGTCAGTTTTATTCACTCTCACCATTTCTGTTCAGTTTTGTCGGAAATAAAATAGTGCACGGCCGTCTGGGGCACTCAAACTATTGTTTTTGTCCTCTTACCTGGTGGGTGATTATCTGGTCTTGACTGTGCTGTCGACAGCCTTAATGCCCAAGGTTAGGCACTATCACACACTGCTGATTACTTTGAAGTACAGGCCACCAAGCAAGCTTGACCGCTTGCATCAAGCAGACAACATACACGTCCTTGCGAACCTGTGTACACTGTGACCTAGGATTGTTTTGGGGTGTATTTTACACATCTCACAGCAAGCCGATGGGGCTTACCTCTAGGTCACCATACCGTCTTGCTGATGCCACCTTACCCTAATTTGTGACTCGGTTTGTTTGTGGGGTGTGTAGACACGTCAATGACGATTGTTCGAGTTCAAACGGATGGATTTTAATAAATGGACCCTACCTCTTTTTCTACCCTTGCTTCCTAATTTGGAACTCTCTGCGTGATTTTCTGACAGTTAAGCATTTATACGAACAACTGGTATTCTTTTCTGTGTCGACGAAGATGACCCGCCCTCCAATCTTTGTTTCTGGTTGCATATCCTCTCTCGCTGTTGGGATAATGCCATAATTAACCCAAAAAATGTTTTTTTTCCTCCACTGTATGAGCCTCCGCTTTAAATACGGTGGAGTTTTCCAGTGTATTTGAACACGTTTGGTTGAGGTCAAATATACCCTTGGCTGAAGGTACCCTGTCTTCCTGTCTTCATTTGCGATAGTTCGTGCGTCGTCGTATAGTCCGTGATAACGCAGATCGTTAGTGCAACCGTAGCTAAGCCGGGTTATCGTGAACACTGGGCGTTAGTGATTTTGCATCAATTGTCAATCCACGCGGTTCATAACACTCGCTGAGGATCATGAAATCCCTGTGTCTAATTCAAGCAGAATTGGGCGCCGTCGGCGAATCATCGTCGCTAACAAGCCTTTAGACGACAATTGTCTGCGCTTTTTTAAGCTAGGAGGCTTGATTAGAAGCCCCTCTGACTTTATTGCCGTCTTTGCCTCGTTTACTCTACTGCAAATTGTTGAGGACGTCATACTAAGGCCTAGTCGGCCTTTATTATTGGCAGTTACGCCGATTTTTAGCTTAATCCCGATGGCTTTAACTTGCCTTGCCCCGTTGATTGCCACACACTCCGAATGCTGTTCGTGTCTTTAACTATGAGTGCGTAATTTAGCAGACTAAGACCATTGGAATATATTTTATGTTGAACCCATTAGTTATAAGCCTTGGAGTCATAAGTTACGTATTCATAAAACGCACACTTGGGAAATTTTCCTGCACGAGGTCTCAGATTCCTCAGGCTGGTCGTTTGTCATTCGGCGGCAGCTGCCTTTGTAGATGAGAACCCTGTCTTATTGTAAGCCGAGCTCATGTGGACACACCTTACGTATGTGATTGATCACGCGCCACGTTTTATTTTGTCCGTTTATGTGATCCGGGTTCGGAGCGTTAATAACTTAACCCTAAGGATTTTTTCGGCAAGACTTCCTGGCTGGTGTCCACAGGACGGCGCGCATCTGGTTAGAAGCGCTAACATATGGGGCGACGATATCCTCCTCATCGGCGGTGGCCCACATCGGTACTTGGTCACAGTATACCCATAGAGAGAAAAAGCCTTAATTGGGGATCAAACAAAGAGGAAGGACGGGCCTAATAGCCTGAAACACCGTTGTCTTGGCTCACACCTTCAACGTCATTGTCCCGCCCCATTATTTGCACTTGTTTCACAAACAATTCAACAAAACAACGTTTGCTGTGCTATATACGGCCATTCGTTATCTTCTAACATATCCAACCACCGGTTCTGTGAACCTCAAGTGCTCCAGCCCCGGGACAAACCCGACTTTTTTGGTAACTGACTTTCTCCCCCATATTAAGTATTCGTTTGTCCACGCCGCACCCTACGCCAATTGGCAACGACACGGACAGACGTACTCGATGCATCGGACGACTAGGTGGCATCCTTAGTCTGCCTGTTCTAACCAATCTTTTTCAAATGATCGCTTCTTTGCTTCCCTGTTTCTTTGCCGATTCATGTCCCTCTATTTTTGTTCTGAAGTCGATGCCAATTGCGTGTCACTGGTTACGCTTTAGGCATCCATAGTCTGGTGGTAATGGTTGACACACCATTTAGTCTACAGGTTTCTCACTAAATATGTGCTTGCTAATGTGACATCTCATGCTTTTTCATCCTTGAATCTAAATCAGGTTGAACACGTCAAAGGATTTGGATCGATTGTTGGTCCAAACGAGGTTCTGGTCAAGAAGGCTGATGGTGCGGAAGAAAATATCACTACTGAAAGGATTCTCATAGCCACCGGAAGTGAAGTTACACCGTTCCCGGGTATTGAAATTGATGAGCAATCAATCGTTTCCAGCACTGGCGCATTATCTTTATCGAAGGTTCCGGAACACCTAGTTGTTATCGGGGCAGGGGTAATTGGCGTTGAACTGGGGTCCGTTTGGAGCAGGCTGGGTGCGAAGGTAAGGGCTGTTTTCGTTTATTATCTCTTTACTTCTCATCTTATTACAAACTTAATCAAATGACCTTCATGTCTTTCGACAGGTCACATGTGTGGAATTTCTTGGACATATCGGCGGGTTCGGCATTGACATGGAGGTCAGCAAAGCGCTGCAACGCATTTTGGCTAAACAGGGATTGAATTTTATGTTGAACACGAAGGTCACAACAGCTACGAAATCTGGGGACTTTATAACGGTCAACGTTGAAGGAGTGAAAGATGGCAAGTCACAAACGGTAAAACGTTGTCTACTGCTTTCCTGACAGTCGAATTTTTTGATACCTATTGTTTTGGATAGTGTTAGCCTAACCGTATAGGCATGTTATGTCTTCCGTGGGACACGGACTACACCCACGGGGCACTCAAGGTCATGGGTGCGTGTGAACAGAGCCCTATTTTTCCGCTTTTATCAGGTCGGAGATTCGGGTGGTCAATGTGTTGTTGAGAGACCGTTGTCTTTACCTTCTCTGTCGTTTTATCACTCCGTTTTGTGATCCGTGAGTTATGCACAGTCACTTGGTGTCCGTAGTAGCTGGTCGAGACATTCATCCGAAGTGTAGGTAGTCACGAACACACTTCTTCCTATGACCCGACTTGCACAGTTTGGTCTCTGTGCTTGAGCCGATCTCACGTGGAGGTGGTCATAATTTGTTAGCCGATCACATTGGGTGAAATGTTAATGGACTGACAGAATCGTAACGAGATTGTGTATCACATTTGTGGTTACATCAGTGATTTACTTTGTTTGCATAGTTCGATCAGTTTCCGTCGACACGGACCTACAGTGTCTTGCTTCAACGGTAAGATCTCTTTTGGTCCCGTCTCACATTCCAGCCACGTGCTTTTAGTCCCAACCGAAGTGACATATGCGTATCCTGCCCTTGTGCTCTTCATTGCCCCGTCATACCTTTTTTACGTACCCTTACACAATTGCAATGTTTTCATGTTGGTCCGTTGATTTATCCATTTTTGCTAATGAGCTACGCCTAAAATTGTAAGCTTTCAATAGCCTGGCTCATTTCTCTTTCATACGAAGCCGTTATTTTGGCCCATGATGTCTGTTGATTATCAATACGCAAGCGTGGTTCATCACCAGACTTTCTGTATTCGATCGTTGTTGTCTCTGCCAATTAGCCCATACTGAATGGAATTGTAGTGTAAGCAAAGCTGTTTTTCAGAGCATATTCCGAGCAATTTTGGGCACGCGGCCACTCCGCTACGTACAAGTGCACTGTGATGTTCGGGCCTATGTAACTCATGTCAGTCGAGCGTTCACTGCGCCGGACATTGCTCACCGAAGCTGCCTGCAGTTGGACAGAGCCACAGGTGATCGGTCAGTTATATGACTACAAACTATAAAGACCATGTTTGTTCACTTGAGTGAAGTGATTAGATGTCGCCTGCCCGATTTCGGAATTCGTGACCACTCAAAACATGGGTTAACGACCATGTTCTACATAGCGATGAGCAGTTGTCTACGCATTTTCAGCATCGTTTCCTCGTCGCTAGACAGGATAAATTTTGACACAGCATGACGGCTTGCGCCTCGACGATCAATGGATTTAGCTTGGACACCCACGTAGTCGCTCATTCGAAGTAGGCCATCGGGTTGTGGATCCACGAATGTCTACCGCTAAGGGTGTATTAAACGTCGTGGATGGCTGGTTGCCATGCGCGTTACACATTGGACACCGGACTCCAGTGACTCGCGAACTAAGTTCTTCGCTATACATTCTCGCACATCAGACCCTTTGTCCCCAATCCAGCCTCTCATTTGGGTCTAAGCGACCGGTGGTATCTATCCTACAGTCAAACCGTGAGAGAGAAGCACAGCCAATCATTTTGTGCTGCAAACATAAACTACCCAGTTTTGCACCATATTCCACTACTGGACACAACCAACTCTCTTTTCTCTCTTGACTATCCTCCATTTCTTATCGTCAAGCCGCCGGTAGTAAAAATGCTGCCGTGAGTGTTATTCCAATTGTTGATATACATACTGTTGTTTGCTATGACTTTGATACAGTCTGAAGCCCAACTTCACTTTTCGGTAAACATGTCAACTCAATTGAGGCTTATTGCTGCTGTTTTTTCCCGACTGTCTACAGCTTTTAATTTGGTGGTATTCAATGTACCCGTGCTTCTGCGCACAGGACGACGGGGGGATTAGTTAGTACGTTTGGAAACCCTAGCCGGTAATGTGTGCTATCTCCGGGGGCACGCATTCAGAACCCTAGCTAAGTAATCTAGCCGATGTCTATCTATTTCTGGTGCACGGTTCCATCTGTCTCTCCTTGAACGCTAATTCATCGTCCTCTGGTCGCTTGGGCGCAGGTGCTACCTGTAGCGGTAGTGCTGAAACCTGTGTTGCGTTTGTCTCAGTTGACGATCAGCTTTGCTCACTGCGGTTCAAAAGCTCATACAGAGTGAACACGCTGCGATATGATGAATCCGTTCCGCACGACATATCTGCATACTCTCCAATGGGTCACAGTCTAGAACTAATCGAAGATCAGCTCTGTCAACAACGGCATAACCTCCCTTTCATCTGAGAGTGTTAGCAGGACTCTCTGATCAAGCTGTACTGGCGAATTACCGTTCCGGACTTGCCAGTGGGATAGCTGCTGCCTGGCCGAGTAGCTTAGACCAACACTGGATTCTGCCACAGGAAGCTCTTAGATAAGGTGAAGTCCATCTATTTTTGGCACCTCTCTGTGAACTATCAGGTTTTCCTTCGTTTCCTCAGGATTCGTAACGCACATTGGTTAGTGCTGTCTGCTGGCGAACATCTCGAAGTGTATCCCTTTGAAACCCCGTCTCTCAGAAAGCCTGCAAAATGATCTCAAAACCTAGTGGTTAAAACGCGCAACTAGAAATTTCAGGAAGTTTTGGCGTATCTTCCGGCCCGTCGGTGCCGGTTTGTTCAGCGTTAGAGAACTACTCTTCGAGACACATTCTACTGATATCTCACCATCGGGTGCCTGGAATTCGGTGAGGCACTCCCAGTCGCATTTTACCTGACACCTCAGCTATTCCGAAGTTTGCGTCTGTTTGTACTCCCTAATCTATATCCACGGACCTTCCTAAGAAAATCAGATATCTGAACGGAAATTCAAAATCTTATGCACCGAAACATCCGACTCACGATCATCTTTCCGACCCTTTTTAAAATACGTTTGTTGGGGAATTGTTCTTTCTGTGCACCATAGTTTAAACTAACGAGGAAGTTCCTCCGTCTCACAAATTGTTAGTCACTGCCATACTTACTATAGGCCAGCTCGGCGCGTTCATCTGCCACCGAAGGGGCGTCCTGATTTCAGTTGCGCTTTAGCTGTTAATGTCAGTTGTGCTCTCCGGGTTATCTTATAGGCCTCAAGGGCAATGCCGCGGGGAGGGAGCTGCATGTCGTGCGGACCGTAGATACACCGATAAGCTCTTTACGTTTAACCAGCTGCTCGGGCACCGCCATTTCTGCTAAGATCAACAGCGATTGTGTCCCTGGGCATCGGGCTGGATTGTCTATCGAGGAACAAGGTACTTGCTTTGTATGATCTGATTCTACGAACACTGCAGTCAGACCTCAGGCAGAGTTGAGGTCTACAGCAAGCAGCTACCACCTCATCCCACCTCTCTCCGCCTTCGGCAGAGTATGGCAAGGCTGATCTGTTTCTGTGCTTCAACTTTTCGGTTGATAGTGTTCTGTGCAAAGCTTTGATCGGTCTCACGAATGGTACAGTAGAACTTCCCCGAGAAATATAACCTCGAATTTAGACTCTTTTGACAATATCGCTACATTCGGGGACATGGCTCATTCGGTCCGGCACGTGTCAAGTCTTTTGGCGAATAATGTGCCACGACGTAGCATGTGCTTTGTATGGGTTGGGTGCCAAGTGTTTCTTCTGAATCGGCAGGCGAACATCCGTTTTGAGTAATGACACCCCGGATCTAGTTGAGAATGTTATTTGCCTCTGGAAGTTGTATCACAACCAGTGTTGATGGTGTTGAGTAGATCTGACATATTGTTAAGCACATTTAACTTGCCAGTCCGATGCATCTCTGATACTGGCGTGGGATCTGTTTCTCACTAACGGACAAAGTGTGTAACGGAACTAAGCTTGCGGTGCTGCTCTGTGGCTGCGGATGTGGACTGCTCTGTGATGTTCGTACGCCAACTGTTCTTGACAATCATTCGCGGAAAATTATTCGTATGTGGGGCACCGCGTGAACAATGCCGGAATGTGGCGATGTGTGTTGGAAACAGATTACCTCCCTTTGTGTGAATTGGTTGTTACTTTATGAATTAGGGTGGCTCGGTTACATAGTACACATCTTGTATACTCACCCCGTGTGTGACCGGAAAACGTAATATGAATTGGCGCAGAGGTACCAACGAATTACCCCTAGGTTTGGCTTCCGTGGGTTGTACCCAGCTTCCTAGCTGGGACTCAGAAGGTGCTGAACATCGTTGTCTGAAAACCGTTGATTATTACCTCAAGCCGTGGTAAGCCGCTGGAATGTTGTCATGCCTGCTGTTATGGCTGTTTTTAATTGTTATAACCACAAATCACAACAAAAGTCTACTCGTTGGCGGTGTAATGTTTACATTAAACGTTTTCTTTCCTTTGTCCCTCTACATTATAATCAACACTCGATCCCATCTACCGTTTATTTCTTGGTTTTGAATTTTACTGGTTGTCTCCAGGTTTGCTCGTAATAGTAATATTGATTCTAATGACGTAATAATACTACTGATGTGACAGTAGCAATAATAATATGATGATATTAATGTTGGTAATCCTAATGATAACGGCAGCAATAAGGTTCGACCAACATATATCGAATTTCGTTTCTTTCCGCTGGAATTTTCCCAGGATTCTAGTCGTCAGTTGTGATAACCGATGACTCAGGCCACAATACCACACTCGGCCACTCATCTATGCATGCGATTTAGCACAGTAATCCAGATGAGTTGTGTGTTTCTTTTGAAAAGAAAATTGTGCATACTTCGAGGGATTAGCGAGCGGCGGCAATACAAATTAGACAAACAAACTGACCGTCAAATGTATCACGCTACGTATCGTTCAACGTTAACTGGGTGGCGTGCCTGTTTAATCAGAGCGGCATATGCGGATAATGACAGTCGTCACATCACGCTGTCCTGTTGGATATGTTGACAAGGTAAAAAGAATTAAAGACGCGAAACCAGTGACTGTTCAAAGCAGCTAAATGCCTTCACAGCCAAAGCTCACACGTCTGAACAACAAAAAAATTTGGAGTGGGGAACTGGCCACTTTCTGAAGACCACGACCGTCAAACATGCGGTGGCGCATGTGCTTCCACGCCGCATGCTCGTCTTCCTTGTCCGTCACTGTCACACTTCGAACGCGTGTCGAGGCGGTATCGTCGCTCTTGATAGATCCAACACAATCGTCCTTGGGTACATTCCACATGATTGTACGCTGATCGGAGAGTGGTCCACTCGTGGGATAAGGATAATAATGGTGGGTGGCATCGCAATACCTAATCCGTCAAGGCCAACTGGAGTGTGAATATAGCTGATTGACGTATCTTTGGGAAGTCGGGGCCGCTGCCTAAGAAACGGACACGTTACAGCGTTCTTGCCTCTGTGTGTATTACAGTGGACTCTGTTCGAAACTAGTGAACGTTATCGGATATTATATTGGCAGACAAACACACTGGTGAGGCTTCAGGGGTGCTACAGTCAATGGTTAGTCCAGGCTTTGCCTTCCCAATTGAGCGAGATTTATAATTAGGTTACCATGCAGGAAGCAGTCAGTGGATCTTGTCTTAATCAGTTGGATGGCTTCTTCAGTGAGAGCATAATACGTGTCTAGTGAAGAAGCAGATGCGTTCACAATCTCAGCCAGGATTGACGGTCGCTCACAATCTGATGTGAAAGGAAGTTCGGCGAACGATTTGTATGGTGCTGCACTCTTTAGTCACACGTCTTCCGGGAAAAGCCTCCTAGTAGGGGAACGGAGACATTAGGGCGATACCATAGCACAGACCGAGTCACCGTTCTGCTAGCGCACGTAATAGGTGATGGTGAGCTGACGCTCTGTATCTCTCGTGTGAGCTGAATCCAGAGACATGGATGACGGAGGGATTTTTCTCTCAGTAGAGGTTTATGAATATCGAGGTAGCATATGCAGCCAAAAGGACATGAGTTTTGTTCGCCAACTGTTTTGCTCATACAGAGCTTCATCCGAATCGTACACAGTGTGTATTCTTACCCCTGAATATGTCAAATTTTCGGTTTTTGGGTTCATAAGTTATATCAGCCTTCAAGCCGATATATATATATATATATATATATACAAAACACATTTACTCCGACGCGGTTTGCATATGATGGACCCGTTGATTTCCTCCAGTGGGACTGCTAAGTAGGTGAACATATCAAACCACCTCATCCGTATAATGACTTATGGTGAGCTTGTATGATGCAATCCGAGAGCGGTTTGTGGCATGGGAAGAAGTCTGGCTTTATATCATCAGGTAATATTTTGAACGTACCAAATCCTCGTAGAACTGAGGTGATACTATCAAACTGTGTAGTCGTGATGTTGAAAAGATCTCAAGCGATGATTCCTGTTAATGTTAGGCCTCCAGGCTTGAGCTTGGCATAAAATTTGTCAACACTAGAAACTGTGGTGTTATCTGTCCGGCTTCGATTGCATGTTTTGAAACGTTCCAAAGTTGTTTTTAGTAGTGACCGACTCCCGGTCGACCTGGGAAACAGCTACCACTTGATAAATGTACTGTTGCTATTGACAAACAGACCATGTGGAGTTTACAATCGAAGCTGATGTTGGAAAATGTACCGCCCACTTGATTTCTAACCGTCCCTCAAATTTCTTCATGATGGCCTCTTTTCTGAGACCGAAGAGTGGCCGAAATAGCAAGGTTTCGCCTCACGCATGTATGTTACTTCATCTAAGAACCGCGTTACTATAGTTAGTGAATGAAAGACTATTTTATCACATGTGAATTTGATTGCACTGCTCATTGGATCTCTTGCCGTGTGTATTTTATCGTTTTTAGCTTCAGTGTGATACATTGCTTGTCTGTATCGGAAGACGTCCTTACACTGCTGGTCTAGATTTGGAAAAAGTTGGTATCAGATTAGACGAAAAAGGCCGGATTCCGGTAAACGAGGTATTTCGAACTTCTGTACCAAGGTACGTATCAGGCTGTTTGTTGTACGTTTACTTCCTGAATTGGCAAACATTTCTTGTCTTTTCTTGCTAGTCCAAATTTCCAGCTTTATTTCGACCGAATCGAGTCCAGTCGGCATCATCACAAATTTTAGTGTGCTTTTGAGTTCAAGCTAGCCTGAATGTTTACTTTACTGGGAACAGATCAAGTCGGATAACATATATCCACACTCGAACTTGTCCCGTTTTTTCTGTCCCCCTTCAAGTTTGTCGTTCACACTATCCTGTTTTCTCCGATATTGACAGAAACAACACATGGGAAACGAATTTATGCGGGTGTTTCATTCTTTGGTTACATTGTGAGAACACTATCACGTGTCAAATCGCTTAGCAATTACAGTATCGTAATTCAGTGCTTTGCGATTTCTTAGTACTAAGTCTATCTAGGTTGGTAGTAACCCGTAGCTGCATTCACCCTGAATAACACTCCTAGTTACGGTTGGGGATTATGTTTACTTGAGTAACCGTTTGACAGCTGATGGTGCTGCCGAAACGAGAATCTGCGTGTACAGTGCTAAAATTCGGCTGACTTTCATTGATGTGAATTGACTTCGGGAGTCCGTTATTATCGGTCGTCCATACATAAACTACGTTTACAGCGGCATGACCAAGGCAGGAATGAGCAGTCTTGGTAACGTGTTTCACGATAAAACGCTTTCGGTATATTGATTAAGACGTCATGGACACGCACTGCTCATCCTCATCCGGCGCCTATCACGTCATGCCTTGTTTTTATTGTTGAGTGTTGCTTTGGAAAAAACAGATAGGGTGATCCCGGATTTGTTGCAGGGCTGTAAAAAAACTGGTGTCCGGTCTTAGTTCTTTCTCACTGGAGACCAGAAGCACAGAATATGACTTAATGCCGAACTTGGTGACGATATGCCTTTGTTTTTTACAGGGTGATTTGACACGTATGCAACCATTGTATATATGATTGTTCATTATATCACGCATAAGTTTAACGTTTTGGAATGTGAACTTGACCAAGAAATCGCTCTTTTCGCATCGAACGTTCCACTTTTTTTTCCGTTTCCCCATGTATCTTTCTCTTATCAACCTCGCCATCTTCGTGGTCTCACCTCGGCTCGTTCTGCCCCTAACTTGCGCAATACGTATATCAGGTCCTGTGTTTTGATAGCTTTAGCACGTTACACAATAATTCATGTTCACAACTGCAGGCTTTCTAATGTTCAGCGACAGGGGGTTGTTTGTGACACTGCTTGCTGGGTCACTTAACTTTTCTCTCACCGTTCTGCACTGTTCGAATGTCACAGATGGGTCATCGTCTAGGGGTATAAACGCTCTCAGATAAGACTTAGCTTCGAGACTTCGCGTTCCCTTCAGAACCGTCATCTTCACCCTGGTATCACTTTCGTGCAGTATCTTTTCTACGTGCATGCCACTGTGATGTGCTCAGTTAAATTGATTGACCCTAGACCTGTCTATGAGATTGGCGTCTGTTATCTTCACACTCTTCGTTAGACGTCGTCATGTGTATAAAACTCGAATGCAGGTCACCTGTTCAATGGGCTTCGTTATTCTTTGGTTGTATGAGGAATCATGTTCGTGAACTATTTGCCGCTTGCTTTCAATCGTGGTAAGGTAGCGATTGTTATTTATTATTCTGGTTGGGGATGCCAGACTAATAACGATGCCACTTTCTGCTTTCCTCGTTATCTCAAATAGTTTTCTCGTTAACAATTCGATGTTACAATTCTTGATGACTATCCTATGATATTCACAGTTTTTATAAGTTCCACCGAGAACTTTCTGGAGTTGTTTGAATGTAAGTCTAACTATCAGAGAAAGAAACGAATCACGATTGAGCACTATTTTTCAACACTGAACGGCAGTCCTTAGTGTTTTGTGCAATGACTCGGTGGATGAATAGTTACCATTTCGAGCTAATTTTTACGGCGTCGTACGGGTTCTTTGTGAGTAATTAACAGAAGACAGCTTCCTGAACAGGATGCTTTGAAATAAAATTTGTCGATAAAAGCTTACTTATGTGTCAAGAAAGCAACAGGACTTTGCAGTGTTAGGTTCTGTTTTGTGACATCCTTTGGTTGTGTTCATTTAACAAGGGAATCATCTCGTTCATCTACTGACATTGGGGATCCTTGTAAACTGTTCATTCAGTTGGGCTGTTAACCTACTAGGCTTATTCTTTCTAATATGTTTTAGCGGGCAATCGCCGTGTGAAACCGTTATTTCGTTCATCTCGGCTCCGTTCTACCCAGGACGGCAAAGAGACGGGACTCGATGGCGAGGTTTATTGGGCTACCCAAGACCATGCAAAACCGTTGTAACTGCCGCCTCTTCATAGGTAAATCGCCACTGTACAAGATTCTCGGGGTTGAAACCAAAATATGTGATGTTTGCGAGCGGTATACCGCATAACACAGATACGGTGGTATTGTGTAGAGACGTTACAGTTTGAGCTCTAACAAACTGAGGCGTTGTACAGTCAATCCGCGGAAATTAAGCATTTGCCGCAGTATCGAAGAGTACGTAAAAACCTGACTGTTTCCAAATTTTAGCCTTCCACAACAAACAGAGTTTGGAATGTCTGTATTTTTTCTTTTTATCATCAAGCCTCAAGCTGGTTTGCCAGGTTTTCATGCAATTTGACGTACCGGCATA
Organism: Paragonimus westermani; assembly: GCA_008508345.1. Lineage (NCBI taxonomy): Eukaryota > Metazoa > Platyhelminthes > Trematoda > Plagiorchiida > Troglotrematidae > Paragonimus > Paragonimus westermani. The sequence continues at coordinate 43,463 of QNGE01002921.1, forward strand.
TTTCATCGTGATCACCAGCTTGTGCCCTTCCAAATTATTCTGTCATTTACATTTTAGCTCTCAGGGAAGCAAACCCAGTTAATTCAGTTCACTAAGTAACCCGCTATTGTTGCCACTGTTTGGTCGATCTACAAGGCGCGTGCTGTTACAAACAGAAAGTGAACGTCGGCTGTGATAAGTCTTAACTGAGAAATCTGTTTCAACAATAGACAGTTTATTTCCATCACATGCGGGCTTGGATCGATGTGCCGGACACCCTCATTAAGGACTATCGAAGAACGTCTTTCTATTAGTTTTTGGTTTGACATTTTTGTGTTGGAGGCAAAGAAAATCTGAATGGCCCGAACATCGCTTCAGATTGATACGGGTCTCCTACAGTGACGGTTCATAAGAACACTCGGTTTGTTCAACTCGACCAACGCGAATACTTATTGAACCGACAGTGTTGTTCATTTTTTTATTCTATGCTCTTCAAAAATGATTTGATTTCACTCCCGTCCCGTTTGACCCGCTTGCTTTCCAATTTTTCTGTGGCTCTCTTTTTAGCATTTACGCTATTGGGGATTGCATTCCCGGTCCAATGCTGGCTCACAAAGCAGAGGATGAGGGGATTATATGCGTAGAAGGTATGCAAGGTGGTGCGGTTCACTTAGATTACAACTGCATCCCTAGCGTGATCTACACGCATCCTGAATGCGCTTGGGTCGGTAGGTCGGAGGAGCAGTGCAAAGAGCAAGGTTTACCAACCAAGTACGTTGAGAAAATGATAATCACCGGTCCTGTACTACGCTGTCTGATTTCGATATGCACTACAAGCCTGACCGTTATGTCCATTTTTCGTCTTTGACCATTGTTTCTGGTCCGTGATCTTCATTTCTGAAGCTATTTCCCAACATTTTTGTCCGTTTCTCATTTTTAGCCGGCACCTGCTTAACAGGCAAACATTCAGTCAGTGTTGATCTTAACCTTTTTTCCGATGCCCCCAACTGTTTATGACGTTGCCCTTCCGATCGTTCAACATCGGTGTCTGCATTAGGTTTTTCACATTAGGTGGTATCAACGAGTAAGCGACGACGAGGTTCAGCAGCAATTACTTGGTAGTGAGTGCCCTCAACAGTACACAAATATAGTTGTTTAGACCATGCAATAGAGATGCTGGCTGGTTATCTGCTACGCCGAGCACTTTTCGCTATCTTCGCAGCCAACTTCGCATGGTTCAACGTGGGCTGATGACTTAGTGTAGAGAGGCGAGGTGAGCTCCCATAGTAGGGATTTACCTCCAAGCCCAGGACTCTCAAAACTTACAAGGTTAGGATAGGTGACGACTAGTCAGACACAGTGAAGTAGATGTTACTGTTGTTCGGCCGAATTATCCATGAACTAAGTGTAATTACTGACGCGGAGCAGTAGGAGCAGCACGTAAGCTGCCTTGCTGGTGACGCCTTATCTTTACTCACATCTGGATTGCTTACGAGGTGTAGGCACCTTGACGAATGTTTTGGATTAGACGAACAAGTCCTAATAATTGAGTCCTATCTCTTCCATTTTGTGCGTTTCCTGGTTAGGACTCGTTTTTCTTCCGTATCGACTTAAATATCTGTCCGAGCCACCGGCTTATTGTCATCTGTGTTACCAGATGTGTGTACAGTGGTAAACAGGTTTATCGTACATGAGTGCGCGCGGATGAGTTGCTCCCGTCATACACACCTTAGTGAATCAGTTCATGTGACAAAGCAAACATGGCGTGTGCGTGATTTCGGCCTATGTGTGTCCAATGGATAGCGTACGCTGGCAAAACGATAGCAACAGGCTAAAAAGGTGAATGACAAATAATGATAACCCCATGTTAAAACTGTTCGAAACGGTAAAAAAGCATTGCAATATTAGCTTCTTATTCTATGTCTGTTAACAACAGGCTGTGCAAAGTGTGGTGGAGTGTGTATGAACGTTACTCTCACAGTCGTTCCGTTGTCAGCACATTTTTGTTTCTCTCGTTCACAATGTGTCGTAATTGTTAGGGTTGGGAAGTTCCCAATGTCCGCCAATTCACGGGCGAAGACAAACGACGAGCCCGAGGGTATGTTCAAGGTCATTGCTCACAAAGAAACCGATCGTATCCTGGGCGTTCATCTGCTCGGACCCACTGCCGGTGAGCTAGTCAATGAAGCCGCTCTCGCCATGGAGTACGGAGCTTCCGCGGAGGACGTAGCACGTGTATGCCATGCGCATCCAGTGAGTGTGGGTTGTTCACGTGCTTCTGGTCTAGTTAATTTGCTTTCTCATCTCTTTCACGGGTATTTTTGGACTCGTTTGTCTTGTTCACGTTGGTCGTTTGGATCGATTTTGATTGCCCCTTATGAAGCCTTGGTTTGGTTTGCATGAGTTTCATTGTTGAATTCCTCTTTCAAAATGTGTTAATTGGCACTCACTGTTGCCCGAAATTGACCTACACATTTATCATCCTCCGTCCTGTGTTGTCAACGTACATTTCTCTCTTTTCACATCTTGGTAACCACCGTTAATTCGGCACTGGTCGTTAGGCCATGCACAGATGTGCGGACGTGGTGCAGTGTTTTCCACATGTACTTTCCCAACCAGACAAAGGTCGTGTGCAGCGAGCGTTCCACAGCCCTGTGTCTGGTCTGAATTGCGGACGATCATTAAAGTTGGGTGGGTATTTCCCATCTGTATGCATCGTAAGTCAGTGACCGTGTCAGTAATTGTTGAAAGTGAGGGAAATCCGATTGGGTCATGTTTAGTCATAGGCACCAGCTTCATTATCTAAACCTGTTGCTTAATGCAATCACCATCGGTAACTGGTCTGAATGCTACCAAACACAGTGGACTACGGAAGAGATACTCTTAAGTGAAACCTAACACCGCTATCGTCTTTAAAGCATGTTCAATAATCTATCCTCAAACCACTCATTGCCATTTTGTCACGGTTCACCGCTGTCATAGATTGGCAAGTGTGCACCGCAAATGGCTCGTTCCTTATTGAGATTGAATAAACTTCAATTCGTGTGGGCTTCATTTACTGGGCTAGTGTTAACATTGTTGGCTTGAAGGCACTCTTCTCCTTGAACTACGAAAGCGTAATCGAAATGGTCGTACGCTATTTGCCTAGTAGCTATTTGTGTGTCGCTTAGCTCCCAGTCGCGTGGATGATCGAGTAGAGGTAGTTGTAAGACCTTGAGTAAGTTGGGACGTTGTTGTCCAGATGCACATTCCGTGCAACAGACTGTTTAGCTGACAGTTGTCCACTTTTCTGCCTTTAAGTTTGTGGTCAGGCTTACGCATTGTGTTGATCCGGACAGCTGTGCCGCCCAGAACTTCGATCCCATGAGGTACGATCATGTTAGGCATATCAAAGGTTAGAAATCTCACAACTGTCTTGTTTAGGTAATGCGGTACGATCTTATGAACTCGCAGTACTGTTCACGAGTGTAGTGTAACTTCGGAAGCATCTAAGCACAGCGGTTACCAAAGTCACACAAATACCTCGTGCATTACTTCTTTCAGCTAGATAAATCTTTCACTGTCGGGTGACCCAGGGACTCTGAACGTGTACTGGAATTAACTTCTCTTCACAGCATGAACAACCGGGAGTTATCAGATGTTACTGTCCTCCCAGCAATGTCGTTACACTGTCATCATTAACTTCCCGCTCTGTTTCATGTCTGCCTTCCTACCCCCTACCTTTGGATGGTAATTGTTTTCCAAAGTCAATACAACTGGTGAATATCGACACCGTTGATTTCCGCACTCTTTGACGGCTGTGTCACCAAGCTGCTTTTGTAAATATTCTCGGGTCCGAATCTTGTGCTGTGGCTCTGGGACGTTAATCTGAGTCTGTCACCACTATTTACCATCATTAATAGCAGCACACTGGTGGCCGACTCTACTACCTAACTACCGTGCAACCATGTTAACAAGAAGGTAAAACAAAAAGAGGGAATGAAACTTTTGTGAATCCACGTTTTCCAACTCAGGCAGTCACCATCAAGCCGTCTACACTGTGCGAGGACGCTACCGATCTGCAAATAAGAGAAACAGTGGCCTTCATGACATCGAGTGACACCGAGACGTGGATCGCATTGACTTTCAAAACAGAGTGGCAAATAGCTACTGTCACACCTAGTGTTGTGAACCCAGAAGGCGGATGACACAAAGGTTACTTTATTGGAGAAACCAACACACTACTTAAGCGTCTGAGCACGACTAGAAACGGAAACACTCATTTGCACACCATACTCTTCTGAGGATACTCCAGTCGCTCTAGACACCATGTATCAGTTCCGTCGTGTAGCGAAAGCCATTATATGTCATTCTGCCCTCCAACGATCCATCCCGTATCTCTGTCGTATTTATCACGCGATTATCTCGATCCGCGATCATCTCGATCCATGCTGCTACTGAATAGTGGTGTGAGTAGTATGGTGCGACCGTGTCTCCTCACTACTCTAGTTCGTCGGCTTAACGTTTGCTAACACAAATCAGCGATTCAAAACACTTTCGTCATATCGACACGTGCACCAGTGAGCGGTAGCTCAAGAGCCACGAAAAATGAACCTAATGTGTTAGGGAAAATCTATTTTCCCCAAAAATGGTTTAATTTTCGAGATATCTTCGAAAAATTGTTTGTAAGTTTGAATTTTATATTTTCGCGCCACAACGGGCTAAAACTTAAATTTGGCGCACATTTCCTCCCTGTCTTTGATTGGTCCATTCTCCTTTTAATGCACTAATTCAAGTGGAGTATTTCAAGGCTGTTCTGAAACTATATATACGCAGACGCTGGTCTGCTAGAATACCCTTGGTTTAAGAGCAAGTACATTCTCGACTAGAGGTCACGGTCTTCTGTTCTGGGGTTTTTCGGGTATCGTGAGGCTCTGTGCTACGTGTCCGTGACTCGTTATTCGTGCGCTAGCCATTTCTTGTCATCGCTGACCAGCGGGTCTTAACAATGACGCTGTCATCGATCTTTTGAAACAAACCAAGCACATAGTCGAACTATCAGCAGCCGATTCGAATGATCGGGCTGATCATCTTGCCCTAGAAGGGGAACAAATGAAGCCTATGTTTGATGCTCGAGTACACCGTACTGATGTTGGTAGAAGACTGCTGCAAAGATGTTCATCCCGCGCCTCGCATTCTTCGAGTACCATATGCCAGCACAAGAAGAAACGCTACGTTATATAGAGACCGTCCGTGCAGCTCAACAGTGGACAAAAGTGGTAGTCAGTTACTGGTGGCGTCACCTTGTTACAGGCTGTTATACATTTTCAAGCAACTACTCAAACTGAAGTCATGGTGTGATTTTTAGTTGTTTCGTTTTGTTGTTCGCTAGGAAGTCAATGTGCTCACAATCGTGAGAAGGTCAGTCTGCGTGTTGTCGGTAGGACTATTAGAGTTGCTTATCTGACCGCATTTACGGATAAATTACCTGAGCCGAGTGTGATGGCAGGACCTACTAAACATTGCAGACAAATCCTGGCGGTCATGGAAGTTTAGTGGTTAGTTTTGCTCCAGGGAAGCTGTGTATTTGTGACAGAATTGGGTTTCTGTCACGTCGATGGCTTATAGACAAACGTCGCGCTGAATAAGACCATGAAAGCCAGGTAGGAGCTCACGCGAATACCGTGAGTATCAACTGTTGGAGTTATCAAAAGAACTGAAAAGTGACGTTCCGTCGGGGCCGGTAGAATACTGTTCCTGGTGATTGTGTTGCTTATCGGTTTGACGTTATTGAGGGCATATTTGAAAAAGATGATTCACTTGTCATTCATCTTTTGCCAGATGGATGTGCTGAACATTTTGTGTGACAGTTCAGCTAATCTGAACTCGATCATGTACACGACAGGACCCGGATGATCAGTTATTGCATTTTCTATGGTCCTCTGTCGGGCGTGTAGGAGGCTATGACGCTTCGGTTGTTAAAGCGTGACAGGGCCCCAACCCCAGGTCTCTGTCCTCCACTGTTCAAAAGCTAGTAGTGAGAGATTGATACAAGCACTAACATCAATCTTTCAGAGTCTTGAACACCGAAGAATACCTCGCGGTTGATGCCTCTCAACCGTTAGGCAAAACCATTAGATAGTCACCCTACGACCTGGCTGTGAACCATGGAGACCCCGACTGTTCCGTCAAGTAGGCTGGGCAGACGCTACTATCCGGTTGCTGACTTCGTATTCATTCAAGTCTTCGGTTACTAATGTTATTCAATATGACAACATACCGTTGTCAATAGACTACATACGGTTACACCACCGACCCAGCGTTTAACATTATTCAGATCAGTTTTCACTCTCTTTTTTCCTTCAATAACGATTTTTCCTGACTATCGCTTTTTATTGTTACGAAGGGCCGCTCGAGCCACAGCTCCATCTGATCATGTTCCTAACCGTTGATAAATGTGGCGCTATTATCAGTCGATGATTTGACATCGTTTTACGAAATACTTGCATTTTGTCTTGCATCCTCGGATATGAAAAATGGCAGACCGCCGATTACTTCTCTCACTTTCCCTTTGGTAATCAAACATCGATTGGAGTATCTGACGTCTTAAGTTACCTCGGAATTACATACCAAGCGTTCTTGTTGCCTACCTGTTCTTGCCTTAAGCTGGGCCACTTTAAAGTATCTAGCTCACATGTGACCTAAGACGCTGCAAAACGGCTAACGTTCATTAGTGCAAAAGCTGAAAACGCAACGATGTGTGTTGTATGGCGATTGATCGGGTATTCTAGAGGCATTTCTGCTTTTTTTGTGTTCCTAATTTTGAGTCATCGGTCGTGGTAGTCCGGTTTCAACATCCTCGTTAACTTTCACTCCCTGTTTTAACATTCTGAGCGTGTGTGCTTGTTGGTTAGCTTGTGTCGTCATGCTTGTGTAGCTTGGTAGGCATGTTATGGATATCCCTGTTCGATGATGTCACTCCAAATGTTGACAATTTATTTCCTGTTCATTTCAGACTGTTTCCGAAGCACTTCGAGAAGCCAGTCTGGCGGCATTTTGCGGCAAAGCAATCAATTTCGCCTAACAATTCAGCTGTGAATTATATGATTACAGTCAAGTTCTATTCGTTCATAGAAAACCTCATGTGTTTCCCTTGGGACTAGTTGCCCTGTACAATATTGTTCACATTCGGTTTCTTGTTTTGTTCTTTTGTTCCTTGATTTTAAAAGTGCTACTTGCGAAGCACCATCCGGTGGTGTTCTGCTCTTATTCCATGCAGCCCCATACGTGGTCATTTCATGTACCGTTTCTTCTTGCTGTGTTTCTTGTTCGCAAGTTAATACACGGTCGTGAATGAACATTTTTCGTTGTGTATTCACTTTCTCTTATTACTTTGGTCTTAGTGTATTGATGAAATGTGCGTTCACATAAGCATTTTTTTAAAAAGGCATGATTTTCGCTGCTGTGCGGCCTATCAGGTCGCTATGTACTAGACTGGTTGCCCAAAACCTAAACGGTTACCGAAGCTCGAACCCGTGCGTCCGTGTAATTGGTGTTCTCATCCTTGGGCTATTTCAAGCTCGTTTGCATTCGTCAGTAATTTTGGGTAAACGTTCAGCAATCTCAAGAAGCGTGTTTGTCAGGCATGTTCTATCTCAATTGAGTCCTTACCTAGCTGTTTCGGTAAAGCAGCTGGTCAGTTGTTCTTGTATGCAGGGTGGGATATCGTCGATCTTCGTTGTCGGCCTACTCTGACTGTGTTCTACATCATCCTCGATATTGCCTTCTCTCTGACCACTAGTGGTCAGATAAGATGCTGCTTAAAAATGGTCACTTTTGTTTTAAGTTATGCTGAGTGCTACGATCGCGTTCGACCAGCTTAGTTTTTTTAGCAGTGGGAAATAGTGTGTGCTTTTGTGACTGCAGCCGGTCTCATCATTTCGCGCATCTGATTTGGAGAAATCACAATGATAAGGAGATGTTTTAGGTGTTAACGGTTCGTAAGACTTATAAAGAGTTAGGCTTGAATGAATTGTCCCCTCCGTAAAGATTATTTTGGTGGGTGCGTTTGTTTACTGGCTTGAGGTACACGTTCGTGGTCGCCTGAGAAAATGATTGACTTCACAGCACCAGTGGTTTTTCGGTGACTTGCTGGACGATGTGATGCATTCGTCTACGTGGATTTGTAATGACCGTCACTGATGCTAAAGTTAGAAGGAACTGGCAATTCGCTTTGTGAGAGAACGAGGAATGAATGAAATAACCATCCACCGAATATCGGTCCGTTCAGCTTAAATCACTATATTTTTACTGGTCGAGGAGCTGTGCTTTCACTAATTACTTACATCTGATCGGTATATCTGTATCAGTGTGCTTCATAAGTGGATGGAAACAAACTATTTTCATAACTTTCCATGTTAAGAAGTTCCAGTCATCGCCAGTTACGTTGATCTGTAAGTTTCGGTATAGATGGTTTCTCTAGTGAATCTAATTTTCGAAAACAGTTTCGTGCATTTTAGCAAACCACAGAGGCTAGACAGCAGTATTATCAAACCATTGATAATGTTGCCCAACGATTCTTGCTATCTAAACTTGCTGAAGTTAATAGGTTATCTTAATCAATGTCAACTTCACAATCAGATCTCTCCTTCGTTCATTACTCGTTCTACAGTTTTGTCGACGTTTTGGGCGTGACGTGAATTATCCCTACTGAAAATTCGGTTTCGTATTTGTATTACTTGTACTACTTCCTAATCACCTCAAACCTGTTAAACGAATACTGAGGGCACAGATTTATACTCTTCAATCTGAGCAATTTTATTTACCAAACATGACAAAACCAAGGTTAATGTCGAATTGGAGCATCAGTTAAATGGATTGGCTTGTTTCGTACTCTTCGAGTTTCGAGTCACTTTACGTTTGGCGTGTTCGACGATCATGTTGGACCGCTGCTTAAGTACTTCGCGTGTAAGCACCTCTTGGTCACCTGGTTCGTCTGTAATCATAAATACATGGATGAGTTTGCTGCATGTTCTTAATTAACCTGTGATCAGTAATGAAGGTTCGGGGATTTAGGTTATTTCAGAATTGAGCACCACCCACACTGGATTGCAGCCTTCGCGTTCAGATAACTGTTGGCCAGTTCACTTCGAAAGGGACCAATAGACCCGAGATTCGCTCTCATTAAAGCTCATCAATAGTGCACATCCTTGTCTGGGTCCGAGTTCGCACTCTGACCGTCATGCTTGTGAGACTGGCGTGTCAACCACGACGCCAGCAACCTCGCAATCGGCATCATCGAATGATCATATCCAAACGCTCAACCACAACCGTGAATGAATATTGTTCAGCCTGCCCGATCATTCCCACGAACTTACTACTGATCCAAATTATGCTCAGCTGGTTCAATTAAAACAATAACTTCAACCTAGCTGGGAGACCCTGATCACGGGAGTGTCGATTGGAGAGAACAGAGTGATTCTGTGCATCCCCTTTCGAAATGACTTGGCAAGCTGAACAATATTCATACAAGGTTGTGGTTGGGCGTTTGGATATGATCATTCGATGATGCCTATTATGCGGTTGCTGCCGTTGTGATTAACACGCCACGAAAGACTGGTCGCGAAGGTTGCAACCAAGTATGTGTGGTGTTCAATTTTGAAATAACCTGTATTCGACTACAGTCTGTTATGAGCTCTCCTAACCGAGGGGACTCGATTGCGTATCGATAATCTGATGACATCTACGAAAGTGAGAACCGAAGACAATGGAATTATTAGGTTTGGTTGCAACTGTCAAACGAAGGATATGAGGGGCGCTACTAGTCCTAATTATACAACAAATGCCGGGCAGTGATCGTTCTGTAGCCCAAACGAGACCTTTCTGAAAAGGATAGGGCGAACGTACTACACATACGACTGAATATTTGACATGGACGTGGGTGAATTGCTGAGGTTTCTGGTTCTCTACGATTAGTCGTCTTCTAGTGCGTCTGTAACCTTGACTACGCTGTATACCACTCAGGTTTAATTTTCTGATACCTACCTGCAAAAGTAATGTCCCTGGTGGGGATTTCAATTCGAACAGCGTTTGTAGGCGCACGTCGTTCAACTGTGACTTGGTACTAAATGTCTCGAGTTAGTCAATCTATTCTTGGCTTACCTCATCCCGCGTTCGTAGACTTTCACTCTGTTTAAAAAGAAAGATCAAAATAGCATTCATCTTAGTAGGTAAAGCGAGTGGTTCTGTAGCATCAAACGAGTGTCCCAGTTATTTCAAAAAACTTTATTGTCCTTGTAAATTGGAAACAAAAAGGCTGACTTCACGATCTCGTTGAGACCCATCCTATAGAAGAGGTAGCTTGAAAGTCTCAAAATGATAACCTTTTAGTTATGAACCGAACTCCTCGAGGATGAGTTTCATGAGGCACTTGTATTAATATCTTTGAGTACTTATGCTCGTGGCAGCTGCAGAACTGGTAATCTAAAGTCGATTTCACCCATCCGCATCAGCAGTGTGTCATGAAATCTTACACCACTTAGCACCATCACTGGCAACCTTCGTGGAACCGGTGGTCTTGTATCACGAAGACAGTGGGTTCGAGTATCTCATTGTCCTCAGAATGAGGTGTCCTTACTACCTTTAGGTATTTTTTCGGGACAACTACTCGTTTTGTGATCTCACTTCTCACTAGCTTGTTTTAAATTTCGATTGCTCGACGATTGAAACACATAAATCAGTTACGATATAGCATTTCGTGTACTGAATCATTAGATCAAAAGTCAGGGCCTACCTACTGATTGAAAATATCTTGACACTAAACGATAGTGTTTTTTTTAAGACGATAGAATTCTGTGGGCGAACAGACTGGCAGGTTAGATTAAATTGACTTATTTTTTTAGTTCAGAAATAATATTCGTATAGCTTTCAACGTACCACTGCTTCATCCAATTTCTCTTCTTCATCAAGCAGATCATAATCTTCCAAGTCAGTTTGTAACTGTCGCTGCAACTCTATACATCTTTCCAACAGATCCTCAGCTGTTAGGTCCATCAACGTCTCTTTTGCTCTTACTGTAGAATGGGCTCGGTCGCATTTGGATGCCATCCGAACCAAACGCAATTTGGTGTACAAGTGCTCTATGACAAGGTGTATATGAGTCAGTTGCTTCTCCACCACACTGACCGTATCTTTTAACTCCTTCAACTCTTGTTGTTGTTCCAATACCAGTCTTCGTCGATCTGCTTCTAGAGACTCTTCTCTGGGGAACAAAGCAAAATAATAACGAATAGCTGATGGGGTTTGTGCGTATGTTTGTGCGGATTACTGTTATGGTAATAAGTCATGTTGTAACTGTTTATATGTTGTTGTTCCATCGCCTTTCGAAGTACCTAATAATTACCACGTACTACTTAGCAGAACCCACCATCTTGGTATTGTTCAAACAAGTCCTAGTACGATATTGGCCTATCAACAAGCGTCGGTTCCCTACCAACAACCGAAATCGCACATCTCAACTTTTTACCGTCACAGATGGGATGGCCTTTAACAATGACGTTTTCTTAAATGTGTCACTTGAAAAGTATGTGGCTTCCAATAAACTGTGTTTTGAACAGATCACGTTTCAGCATTTTCAACACACAGCAGCTCTGAATTTGTGTTTGCATACGCCACATTTCTTAGTACATCCGAACCGTAAACAGGACGGATATGCGAAAACATATTGTGCATTGTGCTGATGCTCATTATTAAGTAAATCCCAGTAATCCGCTAGTACACCACAAGCGGTGAGTTGCTGCGATGGCCAGGGATTGTCAGTTGTTTGGCAGGGTTTGCTTGTTGGACAACAGTAACACGACATCGAAAGGGTTTGCGGCATCCATGTCACCCACCCATCCCATACAGTCTACACGCATGCAGATTAATCGCACAAACACAATAACTATCTACCCCTGTTTGCACCTGGGGTCTTCACATGGTGACCTCAAATGAACCCATACATTCTATTGGTAGCCTGTCCACACACCGCGTGTTAAATACACAAACACGTGCCAGTTGACTACCTCATTTGAAGCTTGCACAACGTGAACCCTCCGATTTAAATCGCTTGATAAAGTTTATCCCTGAGGGTCGAAGACGTTGCAAAACCGACAACTCTTTTAGTTCTAACCCGCTGTGGCTTAACCAAGGATCTACTTAATAATGCCGCATTTCTGTTTTGTCTGTTCCCACTTTGCCTATATATTCCGATATTCCGCTTGCGGAATCGCTACAGGTAAAACTCATGCCTGAACAATTTGATGGTTTTGTATGCTTGAATCGGCTGACCAACGGTTACCGATTGGGGTTACATTGAATGGTGACGCTTTTGCTCTGACTAGAACGTCAAGTAGTAAATACGGTAAAACACGAGGCATCTTTAGATCCACAACGGAAAAGTGGATTTACTGTCAGCAAAAACGAATTTTTCCTGATGACTCGGAATCTTTATGGTGAAGATGTAGATCCTCGGTAAGCTTTTCAAACTTATAGTCCTTTAAGAACCACTGGGAACTATGGATAAATGATGGCTTTGTCTTGTTTCATCCAAGTGTAAACACGATTATTTGGGAGATAATGGAAATTACGCGATAACTGAATCTCATCGGGGGTCGGGTGTACGCGACATACCCTGTTGGTTTCACTTTCCTCGTTCAAGGTTACAGTCGAACGCACTGGACTAGCTTGATGATGCGTTAGCGTACTCTTGGGGGTTATTCAAAAAATTACCGAGGTTCAAAACAAAATTTGTGGGGGAATGTTTTTACTCTAGAGTGTATAGTGCCACCGAACCATCTGAATCACTAACCTTTAAGTACTGTGTGTCCATGATTTATTTTATGGTCATCATCCGTCAAGTACACTTACCTACTCTTCCTTACTTCGTATGCTGTTCGTATTTTGGTAAGATGTTGCTTCATTTCTCTGGATTGGTTTCTCAATCGCTTCAAATCATCGTCATTACGTGTACGTAACAAACCCAACTGTGTACTAGTTTCCTGTTGATTCTCAAGGCGTTTAACAATCTGTGGCAGTTCAGACAGCCCTGTCACTTGTTTCATTTCCTCAAACACATTGTTGCAATAATTCAGACGTGTCTGTGGTTCAGAAGTGGACTCCTCTTCGACTTCGTCACCGATGCCTCCAACCTTGAATTTGTAGCAACACCGTAAAATTAATGGATAATAACAGCAGTAAAAAATACGTGTGAAATGTGCAAACGCCTATGCTCTGGGTATTTGATTTCAAATTTGGACAACACTTTTAGTCCACATCAAGTGAAGTGACCAAATGAGTGATGTGGCTGTCCCACCATCGCGTATTTATAATAGCTCCGAACACGTGATTGATTGATCAAACCACTAAGAAAAATATAACGTATGTGATTGTTGGACTATGTACTGTATGTGTAGGTAGAGCATCTCAGGTTCTAAACCGTGCTTAACGAAGGCTTAATTTGGGCAACTTCGTGTAGTCACAGATTACAGAAGTCTTGATCCCCTCGGTAAGTACGCAGGAACTCAGGTCAAACATAGTGCAATGTACTTAGACACCATAACATATGGGAGAAACAGGACAACTGAAATAGAATTTAAAGGAATATATGAATCTACGTTGAGGATATGGTGTTTTTCTGTTCTCCAGTTCTGATAACGTGTCTAACCAGTGGTGGAAACGTGCAACATCGCGAACAACGGACTAGTATTTATAAAGCGTACACGATCCAGTGAATGCTAATGGGCGAAGTCAACGTACTTGATAACATACGTGACTCATTCGTTCCGAAACTCCTTGACAGGCCACATCGTTGGCTATGTGATGCTACCACGACATATATGCAATGGTACGATAATATAATCGAACAAAACCAACTAATCTTAGAATTTCGTCTACACATACTACAGTTCTTCCTGTCGCTTAAGAGTCGAGACTGATCATTTTAGATCAATTGCAGGCTCTTGAACGGTCGAAAATACCGTGGTATTTTTTTACGATCGTACTCAAGGAACACGTTCGCCGAGGCGTTGTATGCCCTTTTCATTGAGTGATTGACGCCCCGTCAACATCAGAGGTGGAAATTTAGCCACTATCGTTGAGCAAATCCAAGTTAATATAGTAACCTAGGTAAGCAGGCATTTGGGCGATTCAAAATTATCGTCACCGATGACGAATACGGACCCAAATTTCTGTCAGTCATGGGATAGTACACAGCACTTCGCAGAAGCAAAACACCAGACGAACTGACATCATCGGTATCTTGAGGACCTCTTGTGATGTTCTTAAATCATCACACAGGCTTTATCAACTTTGAAGTCTGTTAACCAGTGTCGAATCACGAATGTAGAGGTCAGGTACAGCTAAGCAGTAGCGTTGTAGTGTGACAAGGACGAGTGCACTGTCGTAACTGTAGGCGACGTCAATTAGGCACAACGATACGGTACGACGGTAGACCGCACAATGTCGACGCACAAGTACGATTGTCCAATCACTGAGGTCACTTGACAAAACCTGGTAAGATGTGGACACGGACGAGGTTACGCGCGCATTGATGTGTCATGGAACCTGAATCAGACAAATGGGCAAGCCGTACAGAAGTCTGCATGCGCACGCTTAACTGGACACAACCCTCAGGAACACTTCCAAATCTCGTTGACTACGACCAGTCAGGGTGCAAAAATGAAGTTAAACATGAGAGGTGGAACCAACCGTTGCGGTCAAACATCACTTGTAATGCTAAGGGAGGTCCATAATATGCCGTACACAAGTACCTGACCCTAGGTCTGGTAGCAACCTGTTTAACTAGTGGCGACAGTCTCCGGAACGCCTTTCTGTCGAAATAATCCTAAAGTATGTTCTCTTCAAACTGATTCGACACCTTCCGTATTTTCGAACAGCGGCCTGTTGACCTATCTGTGAACGTGAAAAGTACTTATATTAATTCGCATTTTGGGTGTAAGCAAGGGACGAGAGAGGTCTGAGGTTGAGTGATAAGAGATGGGACTGACCGACACAGTGTTACTATGGCTAATTATCAGCGATGGAGGTCGGAAGGGTCCTGAGAGCTAAATTTTATAGGACAGTAGGGAAGGGGACAGCGGTAGCATGTTTTCGCCTACTCGCCCTCCTGTATGCGGCCGATAGGGCTACCCGGTTTATACTGCGAGAGGGCCGATGCAGTATGAGATTAACAGTGTTGTGAGTATTCATGGTTGTGGGGGCAGAGATACCGCCAGAAAATCCAGACCTGGACAGGAGAACGATTAGGGTTCCCAACCAAAGTCTTTTACCCAGAAGCTAGAACAGTAGTCAACTTATGGAACTAACGGCACCCTCGCTGTAAACCCGATACTGGTTATACACTTTCACGGCTGCCGATACCGGCCAAGCTGGAGTAGGCGTAGTTCTCAGCACGATGGCCGCAGCCGCATTAGTAAATTGGATTTCTGTTAACAGTAGACTGCACCATCCTCTTAGCAGGTTATGTTGAGGCCAACTCTAGACGCAAGACCTTCAGAAATCTATTCATTATGTCTGCTCACGCTCATACTGAATGTAGTGACATCGGATGTGGTCGATACATGGTTCTGATATGGTCACACTGGCCGGAGATGTAAACGCGCAGATCGGACGCCTTGGTAAGGCCTAGTTTCGCTTGGGTGGCAGGTTTGGGATAGCAACACATTGGTCGGATAATGGTGGGCGAATGTTACGACTGTGCACTGAGCATAAGCTATTTTTAGCCAGCACTAGTTTTAGAAATGGTGCACGTCATTGTTATACATGGCGCCGTCCTTCTCCGAATCAGGCCTGATCTTAGCTGGACCACATTAGCTGTTAATTATAGGTGGCACGGTTCGACTCAGGACTGCCGTTCTTATTGGAGCACACGTTTGGATTCGGATCATGCGTTGTTAAGCTGTCGTTCCGTTCTTACTTTTGCTGGACAATGGCCACACCGACAGCAACGGCTGGCTGTTGAGAGACTGGCTATACCATCGGTAAAGCATATGTATCAAACTAGCCCAGAAATCAGGCTTAGCTGTATTCATCTCGGAGATCCAAATAGCTGCTAGACCCGAATCTTACCATTAATTTATGAAGCAGTTACTGTAGAATGTGGTACGAGAGTACATGCATTGAACGGACTTTGGATCTCGGAGAAATCCCTGGAGTTGTTAGATGCTAAACGGAACATTCCTTCTGGCAGTCCACATAACAAGTTTAGGAGAGAAATCCATAGGAAACTGAAACAGCCTAAGTGCTGGTCATGTGACTTGGCTAATGGAGACAACTAAGAAAATGGAAACTGCTTTTGCCCCGGGGAACATTGGCAGATTATCCTAACTAATCCGTGCTACTGGTCCCAGGTAACAATCTGTCAGTGAAGCTATCAGCCAGGCAGATGAGACATTCATCTACAATAAGTCCAGAAGGTTAGAATGATGGGTCGAATAATTTGAGGGCCAATTTAGCTGGCCTCCTGCTTCTACTGTGTTGCCGCCACAGACTTCTAACGCAACGCCCTAAGTCGACGAAGTAGGGTGGATGCAAAAACCCTAGCAATGACCGGGGTCAAACCGACTCTGATATGGTCTTCGCAAGAGTCCCCGACTCCCTTCTTGAGTATGGGAACTATTACTGAGTGATCCCACCACTGAGGGATAGTCTCCGTCGTCCACAAAATTTGAAACAGGGCCCCCTACTAACGCCTCCCCATCTTCATTGAAAAGTGCTGGTACGAGGTCGTCTGAGCTAGCAGCCTTATTGTGTTTGAAAGCTGAAATGCGATTGCGGATCTCAATCTCACTGGGTGGTTCCAGTTGGCTCAAGAGGCAAACATTAGGGAAGAACAGACAGGGTTTCGTCTTGGGCAGGGTTAATTTGATTAGTTTCTTACACTTCGCCACATTCTGAAGCAGTGTCATTTGTATCGCCGGTCAGCAATTGCCGCAATCATCGACTATAAAGATGCGTTCGATTCGATGGATCGATCTGCACTTTTAGAGTCACTTAAACGCAGGGATGTGCCGGCCAAGTATGTAAACATACTGTCGACGCTTTATTCCCATACTTCAGCTCAGATTACGGTTCACGGCAAACTATCTGACAGTTTCAGCACCAGGAGTGGCATAGGTCAAGGCTGTCCGCTTTCATCATCCCTGTTTAATTTTGTAATAGATGAAGTAATGGAGAACTGTCTCCGGCACTCACGAGAAGCTGCGTAGACCTCCTACCTGGTGGAAGACTGATCGAACTTGATTATGCTGACGACAAGATGTCGCTGTTTGTCACTTTCCGAACAGCACAGAAAGTACTAGACGTTATTTCGTATTCTGTTGAATACTTCGGAATGAGCTTCACAGCCTCAACATGCAAAGTGTTTTTGCAAGATTGCTGCGATTACGTAGATTTTATTTTGGAAAATGAATTTATGGAGGTTGTTGACCGACCGATTTGTGTATCTGGGAAGCTACATCATCGGCGGTGGCGGAGGTGTAAGGAGTGAAATAGAAGCGAGTATCTGTGAGGCTAAGGCGGTGTTCGCCCATCTGGTTATTTTTTAAAAATATTTGGGTCCATCCACCTCCCTTTTTTCTTTTCTCCTTCCGTACAGGGTTTGCTTCTTTTTATGGTTGTCTGGCGGTTAAGCATCAGCGTGGACCGTCGACGTACTGTTGTTATGATTATGATATTTTCAGAAACCTAGTACTTATCGGACGTCGGAAGGTGTGGCTATTTTAACGTACGGTACTTCGACATGATATAATCAGCACAAACGCTACCCGGACGAAGTTCTGTCTTCCGCAGACGCCTTTTGTCATCAGTTATTGAAGACAGCTTGTGAAGGATAAAAAAAGGTGACTCAATGCTTTATCTACAGTCGTCATAACCGATATCTAACTCGCTGTTGACAGTGGCTCAAATAACTTCTTGGCATACCCACTGCGACAAATAAATTCATCTCCACGCTGGTTCGAGTCGTTCACATATAAAAAGCCCACAGAAGATTGCATTGATTTAATTTTAGATCGACTCAGCTGTAATCCGTCTACATCACTAACCCTTATAAAACTTCGAGGGCTTGTAATGTAAGAAGTATATGTGAATGTATCAGCCATCATATCTTATTTAGTTCGTTGACCATTGACTCTAAAAGATTTCATACAGCGTGTTCACGTAACACGAGCGTCAGTAAATAATAATCAGCGGTAGAGGTGCCGGTTGGGACATCGCCGGTTTGGACATCGCCGGTTTCGTTTGTAAGTTTGAATTCTTTTACTGCATATTATTTAGCACCTCTGATGTGTAGTATGACGCCAACAAAAAAAAGATGACTCGCGTGCTATTTTCAGTGGTAATCTTCCAAGTCATATAACCTGACGTCGAGGACGATAATCAAACAAGCTTATGTACTATGCGTATAGTTTGATAACAATGAAACCAGTGTCCCAAGACCGTCAGTAGACACAGAAACCTGTCAGCCATTTAAATTAATGTACAGGATCTTTATTCATTTTCAAGTGTATCGTGCCGTGTTTATTCCCAAAATCACCACCCCGTGACGAATCCAATACAGAAAATTTCTTAATCGCAGCTGTTCAGCGATAGAACCGTTCAGACGCTCCTAGAGGATTTCGAAGACTTGACCGAAATAGTTGTTGTCAACATTGTCCGTGGGAGGTAAACTGCTCTCCATAATTCAGCAAACAACAGGCTGTAGGTAATGCTGGACGAAGGGAGAAGAGATTCATCGAATGTGGTTGCGAAACAGGCGCTGGAGGCTCCGCTGGTTTATCCGCTCGACCCCAGTTTAAGACGACCCGCTTTGTACGAGGAACAGAAGTTTCGCTGTTCGCCATCATTGTGCAGACTTTGCTGTGCAGGGAACAGCCTTAAGTAAACCCGACTCCAGACGGCAGCTGCTGCAGAATTAAATTACCGAAGTTCTCCCAACGCTTGCTCAAGACTAGGTCGGCACTGCCCATGCCACTCAGCTAATGGACTTTGATGGGCTGGCAGACATTTGACATGAGTTTCGACCTATATTCGTGGTCTTGCTGGATGCGAACATTTAGTGTAGATAGGAAATCCACTGGTGGAAATGCAGATGGCAGTCGTACAGTTGTCGGCGGATGTTTCTGATGACAGCGGCAGCAAGGGAGAACAGCTAAACAGGAATTTCCCGTCAACTGTCGGGATAATGGAAGCTGACAGAGGCAGGGCCTCGACTAACAGGTTAGAACGTTTACAATAGTTTTTCGTGATTGTTCTTTTTGTTAGGTGGGTGAATCGGTAATGAAAACTGTTTAGAACGGAGCCGTAGAGACACGTGTTGAGATTGTGTGACGATAGGATAGTGCCGTACAAACACGTTGACGGGAGTTTAAACAATAGGGGGGCTAGTTCGTTGATTGCTTATAACGAAGAGGAAGCCGTGCAAATGGTACTTACGATAATTAGCGTCTGTGGGATCGTCAATTAATATCTGATGATATGTAAGAATACGGAATAGGTATTGGCACCTAACTTTTGATGCACGGTTCCGTCGTACCTCAAGAAGCCAGATAGGCAATCCTGAGAGTCGACTTCAGTAACGAAGGTGGTTGTGATGGACCTGGGTCATGTGCAGTTCCAAAAAATACTTGCAGAACGTCGACAGGTTTGTGCTAACCAAACGCATACATCGGAGATCCAAAGTTTACCTTAGTTCACTGTCGAGAAATACGCTAAGCTGCTCACTGATGACGACGATTGATTCGGTTTATGCAACTGGGTTGCACAAAAACACCAGCGGGCTGCAAAAGTCCCTCAAATAATCGGTTCATCTCGAAAAAAACTGGAAAACAAACACGGAAGGTGTTACATGAGGATCCTGTTAAACACGCGAACAGCACATACGACTCGTTTGTCCTCCTGGTGAAGGAATCCAACGGAAAAAGCTAATTTTGTGTGGACTATGGAAGACCGATCGCCGAAACCCGCTGATGCTACCAGTTTCGATAAGTTGCAGTAAGCAAAGCGGTTCGCATGGCTGAGGTTACTTTCTGTATACTGGCATGTGGCAAATAATCCCCCAGATCGTTAAAAACCGTCTGGTTTATTCGATTCCCGTTTGCTTTCTGAAGTGTGATCTTCCAGTCAATAGAATTACCAAATACTGTAACGGTATGGTAAAATATAAACACATACAGCAAATCTAGGCGGTATCTTACGAAGCAGTCCAAACTCCGGACTTTAGGTTAATGTTGACAATTCACAACTCGAACGGTCATTAGTGAGAAACAAAGTTGGTCTGGGCGAAACTAAACTATCACCCGTTAAAACAGCTTTTCAGTCAAGCGGAATATTATAGTGTGTTCGCAAAAATTCATTCCCCAATCTCATCACTTTAAGAACTCCTTCGAAAGGGTGGTAAATTCATACGAATTGACTATTCTCAGAGTGGTTGCATAGATGTGACAGAAAACGAATGAGAAAAAGCTTATACTTAAACTCCGAACACAAGAGGATAATTTACTCTGACGAATGACGCCACCGACTGCATCGCTGGAACAGTGCGTGAACAAAAGGAAGGAGTAATCTAGTGTGTTTCCTGGGTCCTCGCGTTATCATGAAGGAAGTGCTCAACTGCTGAAAAAGAATGTTTGGCAGTCATATGGACACTGCACACCCAGAAACCGCAGCCGTTGGACTTGTAGGTTTACGCACAGAAAGGTCATGAGCCTGATGGTTGAATTAGAAACGCGAGGGACACAAAAAAACAAGTCAACCCAGTAACCATTGCTCGTACAGAACTATGATTTTACGACCGATCGGGTGCTCAAGCCAACTCTCCGTCTTGATCACAGTTAGGAGAGCTTTCGAACGCGATGTTTAGAGCAACCAGTTTAATAGGGAAACGGGACCAGCGCACCCCAGTGAGTCAACAGCTTCAAAACAAGGCCTTTTCGGAGATGATCTACACGCTGGCAAAGGGTGAACGGAATTCAGCACATTACCGACAGATATCAAAGGACAGTCGTATACCTCTGGGAAACAGTGATCGCAACAGCTGTGGGCTAATCATCTGTCGGCGCGATGATAAAGGCGCCCAAGTTATGGCCATGACTGCACAAGTGAGAAGAAAACTAGACACAATTAGCCATAAAGTAGCGCATACTGGATGCATTAATATCTGCTACCTATCCAAGTAAAGGGCATACTGACCAAAGATAATGAATGGTGTGAACGGCCTGCACGTTTGCCTGCTAACAATGTAGGTTACAACAAGGGAACTCAGCAGTTCCCACAGCTAATCCCTGTCTCTGAACTTGAAGAACTCTAGTGAATGAATTTTAGGGTCAGAAGGAATTTACACTGGGACGAACGGTACTGAAACATGTTGTGACGTATCAAAGGCCTACTGACGGGTAGATAGACATGCTTCATAATAGGTGAGCAATTTTAAACCCACATACAGCAAGTTGGAATCTAGTACATTCGGAACATGCCATATAGTTTGTAAATGAATGACCTCATTGGAATAGCCGGCCGACTAATCACAGACTGGTTATCAATCAGAAGACACGACAATTGCTATTAGTCCATCAACTAACTCTTCTGTCGGTTTTGAAGAAATCTTTGCTTCAGATGGCGTGCAGTAAAACCCATTAGCCTCCACTGGATTGATACAACTGTGTATCGTCTCTGTGCAGTAATCCAACCTAAGAATTGCTGAAAACCTCACTGGCAAACACAAGGGAGCAAAAATCTGCTCAATAACTTCTTAAAACCAGATGTTTAGTCCAGGGGCAAACATGAAATCACGAGATCGTGAGATCATACGTATTAGCATGAGCTTAAGAAAACTTACACCCAAATGGAAAAATCCGTGTGTGTGTGTTACGTCCCCGAAGTGGTCTAATGTATACAACTGAGCAGAACGGTGGAGGTAAAAATATATACACAGTGGCGAGTTAGCAAAGTAGTGCAGTATGTCTGAAGAACAAGATGGAGACGATTCACCGAACTGGTGGTTAAAACCGTGTCGGTTCCGCAGAATTAGTCGACAGGCAATAAGAGCTTAAGGGACCTGAAAATTGTTACATTTTTTCCAGCGTTACTGATGGGTTGTATGGCACGAATGTAAGAACAACTCTGTCGTTGAAATCTGTGGCATTGGGAAAACTAGAAGGTGTGAAAGGCGATAAAATACGCATATATATTTTGCATGGAGAAACCAGTGCTCCAAGATTGGTAAAGAGCACAGAGGCGTGTCACTCGAACAAAATAATGCTCACAATAATCATTGTGTATTTTCCCGAACACATTCGCGGTCACAACACACTGATCAAGCAGTAAAACGAGGTTTGCTTATAGAAGAAGTTATTGGATGCCGCACCGCACGTGTGAGTAGTATACTGCAATCACTCGTCCTCACTACACTGTTGCGCAGTAGTCAACACGTTTACCTGATGAAAATGTGTGCAGAGTTCCAATCTTGTCCATGGTAAGAATATGCATCACTGACGAGCTTCAAAGATCCATCGAGAAGTAGAACAAATTAGGCGCACATGCTCGTGATCGTCACTTGAGCCGAAAAACAACAACATTTTTTTTCAGGCTAACGGTCTGTTGAGCGCGTCGGTGTTTAGAATGCTAAAAGTCGGTAGCCATCAGAAAGAGACTATGGCCTGCACAAGATTTCGGTAGAAGACAGTTATTATCTACACAGTGAACGTCGGACGATTTAGGCCCCCTCATCGTCTGCTGCTTTGTTAACCAACGTTTTTACTATACCGTGCATGGTGATTAAACGTTATTGGAACTCGTGTTTACCTGTAACCAAGCCACGTGGACACAGTCTGATAACACGAGTGACACTGACACCGAGTTTGTGCCACCTTAACTGGAAGCTCCAAACATGGATGAACAGAGTCGCTTAGAAGTGGACGTCAGAGATAGGGCCAACTTCTTGTTACGTTTCGAATCAGATTTGATACAGTTTTTGTATGCGTAGGATTCAAGATTTGTCAGTGTGACTTTATTTCTCCTAGCTACAGCCTCCACAGCCACAGTATCATGAGATCCGACCCAAAGCTGAATCTATTTATCATACCTTCATGCTAATTCGTCACCCGAAGGCACCACCAAACGTTGACGAATTATACGAAGTTTTGACTCAAAAAGATAAGTGAAGACCTTCCAAAGTGCACTAGATAGCAGAATAAACAGCTAAAATTATCTCACAAGTCACATTTCCGGAGAACTAAGTCTTATTCGAGATACATAAGAGGAATGGTTGTTTTATAATGAACGTACACAATACAGGTTCGCAACACATTCTTTGCGTTGACATCAGTGTTTTGCTTTTAAAGATTCCGGCTTCTTCAGCGTGCAATCTCAAAAATGAGTCGTTCCCTAAGGTCATCCCAACTGAACTCATCGAAGGCCATCGATATTCAGGCTTAACGTCTTATTTTATTAGAGATTGAAGTCATTCGCTTTTCGAGGTTCGTTAACGTGATGGGTACATTCTTGCCACGACCGAAAGTTTAACCCTGAAGCACGTTCTTATAAGGTAACCGTATTGATCACCATGCCACTAGCCTCACATTAGGCACGACAGAACTATCACTTCTAATCACAGTCACATTAGTTTGTGGGTATTGTTCGGGTTTGGAGGCTACACCGAGGTGTAACATATTAACCGTTCTGTTATCTTTAGCGGAATACCCCACGCTTAGATCTAACCAATCATCGTATTAGGATTGTTGAGCGAGGTATTTTGTTTGCCGGTAAGTGGCGGAAGATTTGGTTATTCGTTAGTGGGACAGTGATCAACGCTTGCTTCTGGAAAGCGCCACCGGAGTTCAGAGCTCTACCGTGGTAAGGACGCGTGAATACGAACTCAAAAGGGAGCGGAACTCATGTAAAGTGTTTCTTTTCGAAAAAGACCAACCCTCATCTTCTCTTCGCCATTGGTTAGCTGCGGAGACCCACTTACAGAAAGAGTGATCAGCACGATAGTGGCCACATCACGTGATAACGTGAACCAACGGCTGAATAACGCACACGTACACGTTGCGTTGAGTCAAATCCGTGGACTGGATACCAACCGCCCGCCCGAGCATGCTGCCGACCACGGCAAGCGAGCAATTTACCTTTGCATGGCACTGATCTTAAAGGATAGTGAATTGCTGATTAGGCAAAAAAACAAGTATAAGTAGATTACGCAGTTATTTCCCATATCATTCGGGACTTAAACCTGGTAGCGAACTAACCAGAACTTATATATATATATATATATATATATATATCAAAAAAGAGGGTAGACACTGAGTGATGAATGATTTATTGTGACGCTTCAAATCCACACTAGGATCCGTTATCAAACAAATAAGTGTGTCGGAGTGAGGTTGTTCTACCGCTCACCGGACAGGCGGACACGATGAGCGGTAGAACAACCTCACTCTGACACATTTATTTGTTTGATAACGGATCCTAGTGTGGAGTTGAAGCGTCACAATAAATCATTCACCACTCAGTGTCTACCCTCTTTTTTGATTAATTTAAATATGCTACCTGAGCTGCAGACATTCTCGTTGGTTAACCATATATATATATATATATATATATATACAGCGCAAAGGTAACGTGAAGCTGTTTATAAATGAAACCTTCAGAGTCGGGTCATATCGGGAACACACGTTCGCATGTCCCAACTAGGCTCAGTTGACACGCCGTGACCCGGATTCCGGAACAAAACGACTGACGTCACCTGCCCTACCAACACTGATGCAACGATTAGCCAACGGCTGCCCGCATCACTTCATTGCCTGTGTACGCCCGCGCACTGCATTCGCCCGAGGCCTTCAGTTTGGTGACAAAGCAATGTGTTGAACTAATTAGTTTGCAAGTGGAGTCCTGTTACAATCCAACAGTGGCCCCCAGGCATTTCCACGCCCGATAGTTGTCCCTGCGGTCGGCCAGAGATTTAACTGAAGATTGTGAGAACAGTGTGTGCAGGTTGACTCTCGAAACTACAGAAGAAGGGGGACTAGTAAACGGTTAGCATTATTCAAATTGTCAAAGCCCGATGAACAGCACCCGCAGTATGGACCAAATGATAGCCTGTCGAGTATTGGGAGAATAGACCCTTCAGCAGTACGTTGAACGTTAAGAAAAATACATCCAATTGTTTAGATGTGACAAAATGAGAAGATTCCACTTTTGGGTTTCCGAACAGGGAAGCACCCGCTTAACAATTTTCAGTGGCTAGACGAATTTCGCTGAATGGTGACGAAACCACACCCATATTTTTGTTGGCTCTCACTACTATGATCCTGTTTGAAGACGGCACCACCGGATGTTAATGATGACGGGTGAAATCCTTAGAGCAAAAGTGATCAGTGCATTTGTATTGCAGTGGACCGTTACAAACAGTAGACTGTGTATTTACGAGAGGTCACCGTTGACTGACATGGTTGGTTGTAATAATTGTCCAATGTATTTATCATACGTATCCTATGCTCTTTCTGAGTCTTATTTTCATAACGTGATTTGTTTAACATATTGTTCCTTCTCTAAATGTTCGTTTCCAAACGGCCTTACTTGTAGACTGTTTGTAACCCTATGGTATTGTGCTGTAGTACTTATCGATATCAATTGGAACATACAACTTCTGTGTTCACAGTCTGTCACTTTATGGTCCATAACAAAACCTTTGGGTTTGACAGTGCTTTTCGAACGTCCAAGGGCTTTGATACACGTGACGATCCAAGCTGCATTACAATTAGGTCCCGTATACAAAGATTCCAGTTCAATTTGCTGTTTTAGTGTTACAACGGATACATTGGGGTGTGCCATCTCAGTTAACTCAGGCGATTAGATTGCGTGATACTTAGGCTCCAACGCAGTTTTTCCCTCTGAAACGCTGCGAGCAAGCGTTGGTCGATCGATTGATCGATGTGCTGTGGTGTGGGGGATAGCATCAATTAAGACTGTCCGAGATTCTGGTCATTTCGTGCGAACGTGTGTTCATGCTGCCTACAGAGATTGGATTTGGAAACGCGAGTCGCGTCATATTCGCACCGCACATACGTGTTTGAAGGTACGGTCCGAATTACAGGTTAATTGTGTGCAATCGGTGTGCAGCATCTGCTTTGCATCACTGCTCAGGCTGATTGTCGGTCATTCGGATCCGTGTCTTAACGTAGGCTAATCACCATAACTTTTACCACTCAGGGTAGACAACGTGTGATCAAGTCTCGATAACTGACGGTCATTTAAGGAGCTATTATGGTGAGGGGGTCGGAGCGATCCAGACCGTGTATCCCAAAGACATTTTATATCGCTTTTAAACGCTGTCGTCGTATAGGCAAGCTGGATGGTGTTGTAGTTTACATGGTATTTGTCAGTATGAAGATGAATTTGCTGCTGTGATGGTTAGAACTGACTCATCCCAATCAATTCTTATGGTCATCTGTCGTAACTTCGTTACCGACAACGAAATTGTCAGTAACACGGTGTAGACCCAAAAACGCGACTACCACATCATGTGGTCAGTGCATGCTCAAGTTATCGCGAAATTGGCAATGCACAATAAGTCTACTCCAAATGGAGGTTTCGGCCTTGCGTTCCATCTATGTTAACATTTCGGAATTTTGCACTTTGTCTTTTTGTTGTCAACCACATGTTCTGTTCTGTTTTGTAACTCTAAGGGCGATCAGTTTAATTGTGATGTATTGCCATCAAGTAATCCGTTTTTAATGTGTCCTGATTACTCTCGAGTTATTACTGCCTTGAATAGGTTGGTCACTCACTCTTCCTCTCTATCCCTATGTGTCCCTACCCTTACTCTAGCGCTTATGTTCTCTCGGTGGAGACAATATCTCTTCACCTACTTATGGTAGCCTGGCCACTTTCTCGATTGTTGTGAAAACGTTCCCACAGTGCCTCCATAGAGCTAATCCGCAATAGCCAACTTGATAAACAGCGTTTTATGAACCTGCTTAACACTGGGAGAAATCACCTGCCATGTGGATCACCACGTGTCTGCTTGACGTGGGAAAGGTGAGACTACTAGTGATGCTGACTAGAAACCAGCTATTATACGATAACGAGCATAGGTACAGTAGTTGCTTGCATCCTATGCCATCCCAATGCATCAATTTGCGAAATAAAAGTCGATTTAGCCACTAAGTTCTCTTGATCAACATAATGCTATCACCTTGTTTTGCTAAACAGCGGAATCTAACCGAATTTAATTGTTTACGGATAATATGTCTGTAAACCAGTTTTCAGTCTCTGTAATCCACAGTTCTGTGGAGGACGGTTGCATGTTGTACCGGGTTACGTGAAGATACTGCTGTATCGATCGCCAACCATTGTCTGTGTTTAGGTATACACGTAAGTGAAAAAAACAGAACTGTGTACATGTTCATGCAGCGCTGTTGGTCATGTGAAGTTGAACTATGTACTGAAATTCGTTTGATAGACCTAATATTTGTTTGTGGTCAGTGTTCGTACAGGAAGTCGGTGAAACTGTGTAGATTATCTCAGATAACAGATCCGCAGTATTAGCCCAAGGAAGAATACTGAACAATAGAAGGACCACAATTTTCACTGCGTAAAACGACCAAAATTGATAAGCTTTTACTTCATGTTAGTGGAACTAACGTAAGTATTGTGATCGTGAAGAGTTGAAAATTAGTAACTAAGTTTCAAAGACTAAATATGTCCCCGATTTCATAAATACTTAACAGCTTCCAACAACAAGAGGTTAACATGTCAGTATCTCTTGAAGTAATTTTCAAAAGTTACGAAAACATTTGTTCTAGTATAAAAAACGCTCCTTGAGATACTAACGACATTACGTATAATCATGTTTTATTCTTAAAAAACGAGTTTACTGAATGATTATAAGGACGGAACCTGGGCCTAACATCATTTTTTAAAAGGGGGTGGCTGGAAAGTTTATGTAAATGCGACCACTCGTGTGTTCATTCTATACTTACCGAATGATGAAAACAAAACCAATTCAAAGACTTTCGCACAACTTACAGAGACACTCGAACCTGTAGACACGATGAACGTTGCCAAGATTTTCATGTTGTTTATTTATATATAAGACAACTAAAAATACTTTATTTTCGCGGTTTCTAGTTTGGCATACCGCTCAGTTACCAGAGATTTTCTTATGGGGTTGCAAAGTAGGCAAAACACTCCATAGTTAATGATGTTTCGCGACAGTCGATGAACACACTAAGGAAACGCTTTCCACTGACCAGTGTATCCACAGTTTATTTGTAACAAATTCAAACGATGAAGGCCACCGTGCACAGAATGCTGTTCTAAGCAGCAACGGGTTACCGTTTCAACGAACACGGAACACTGTACACCAGAATTGTATTGTCTGCTACACCAACACCGCCTTTTTTCACAACACACTCAACAATAATTGACTTTCCTTCTTATTTAGACTACCTTATTCCTAGCTTTTTACGTATATCTGATGGCGAAGTAATGATCGTTTCCAATATTCCTCTGATAGAAAACTCTCTTGCAACGAAACGACTTCTGTACGAATTGCTTGTTGTAGTCCACGTCACTGCCAGAAAAGGCAGTTCTTTTGTTCAGCAATAAATTTGCCAGTAAATGACTTATAAACTGTTATCCGTTTTTATATGGTATCCTTTATGCTACATATCACGCACCAATCTCAGAGCATCAATAGACAAACAGTGGTTACATCTCGAGCGGGCTTCACAAGAGCCCAAATGTAGAAACATATTGTAGAGATGTTTCTTTATAAAATTCACAGTTATGCTGATGCCCAATTTGTCAGGCTTGTTTCGCATACAGCTTTTGTGCCTGCGGGGAATGTCCGGAGACACCATTGCTCGCCAATGGTTGATGAGAAACCTGCACTTCATTTTCTTCTACATATTGTTGTCAAGGCCTCAGCGATTTATCTCAAGTGATTAAAGGACTCTTAAGTTGCTCTAGGGTGATTACCAGGAAAAACCCTCTTCCAACTCATGATCTCCTTGAAAATAGTAGCTTTAGTTCTAGTACTTCAAAAGGGCTCAACAGATCAGTTCTCTCCATAAAGCCCACGAACGCGCAGAAAACCAACAGAATGCTTCCAGCTCCTCCTGTGATTATGGGCGGGAGTCCCGGAAACCATTCAACTATGAGTTTTTATTACCAGTAGAACACTATCGACAATGTACACCTTCCGAAGAATCGTACGCATAATGAGTGTTGGATGAATATTTTCGTCTCAAGCCTGCATCAACCGTGTATACGTCCACTGCAAGTGTTTTATCTGTTAACAGATTCGCGCTATCTGACATTAGTTTCCGTTATATCATGGATGAGCTATCAGAACTAGATTGTGAACCACTCATCGTCCATTTTCGCCGCGTTCACGCAAGTCAGACATTTCATCTGAAGTCACCATGGCACCATGTGATGATCCAGTCTTTTGAAGTTGCAGGCCTGACAACTGACATCGCTGGCATGCTAAAAAAAACTAATCCCCATGGTACCGACCAATTTCGGTGCGATAACATGAGTGATTGATTTCTTTATATGCGTACAATAGGCAGTTGTGTACATTTGCAGAGCCTGCACGCTGGTAGCGGGCGGGGGGGCGAACTTAACCCACTGGAACTCCTTCGAGGGGGAGTCAAAGTGGACTTAAGTGGTAGTCTATCGGTACAATTTTTGGAGTAGTTATGGGAACCCAACAACCTGACTGCTCGGAAAATTATTTCAGAAAAGTCATAGAAACAGAGAAAACTTGGATGAACCTACATTTTTTACAATTACCACGAGAATGTCAGGTCGACAAAAAGAACTGTCGTTCTAGCGTTAAAGTAATTGTGAACCGGCATAATTAGGTTCCGCATGCACCACACTAAGGTCACTGATATAAAAACTCACGTCTAATTTATGGAGTTCCTGTTCCATCTGAAACAAACAGTAGTGTGTAGATATACCAAAAGTACATTCAGTGTAGTAATATTCCGGATGCAAATGCAATTTGTCTAAACAGCATGTTGCAGTATAAAATACAGTGTTACAAATGTTTTGACTGCTTTGCTAGGATATTAGATTGAAAAAAAGAAACTGGGAAGAAAT
This sequence comes from Paragonimus westermani, assembly GCA_008508345.1. Classification (NCBI taxonomy): domain Eukaryota; kingdom Metazoa; phylum Platyhelminthes; class Trematoda; order Plagiorchiida; family Troglotrematidae; genus Paragonimus; species Paragonimus westermani. The sequence continues at coordinate 73,589 of QNGE01002921.1, forward strand.
CCGCCAATTCGTTATCACATCAATGCATCAGTGCACCATTGTGACTCAACCATAAAAATCAACTCTAATGGTTGCATCTCACAAACGAACCGAATTGCGTCCGCATACACACTTAGTCTACCGTAACTTCTCCAGCCAAAGGTCATTTTGGGCTCAATGCTCACAATCAGAGAGGTATACTTAACTTAATAATGACGGACTTCTCCATAAACCAAGCGAAGTTCATTCTCATGCTAATGTGCAAAACTACATTCAAAGGTACTGCGGTGAAATTCTGTTCAATTCACTGCTTATCCGAACCCCGACAAAACGGATGATATAAAAACAGACCAATCCAAATGTCGCATTAAGACACCACGTCAGGATTGGACGAACAGCTTCAGTGTTACACCTTCCGTTATTCGCCAAGTTCTCTGTTCTTTGGTGTGAAACATTACACCAATCAGCCTGCGACTTTGCACATGCCATTATGATCAGTCAGTGACAGACCTTGATTTCCTCATTACTCATAAACATCTATAAATACGGGCTCTTGCCCCAGGATTGACAACTGCTTGCTGCAGTCAATCCGAGGGGGATGTCGATTCAGGTGTGATTTCGAGGGTAATTTGGAGTCCCTATTCCGAGTTTTAAAGATAGATACACGTTATACCCATACAGTGTGTCGGGCACAAACGAGAACAATTTTTGAAGAAAAAACTAACAAAATATATTAGCTATCGTAAGGTTTTTTGGTGAAGCATTGATCAAGCATGAGCTAACCGGGGCATTTTTCTGATCATGAACTGAATACACTCGACCGAATAGTATAATTAGTCTCTGCTCACCTCAGACGTCCAAATTTACTGGTTTTAGATTGGACAAGGGTAAACGCTGGAGTAAGCAGATAATCAACGTAACTGGCTCCATCTAATGATTTTCCTACCAGTAAATTATTAGACAAATAATGTTTTGCAATGCTGAGCTTATGCCGACTTGACAAGCAAATTTTCGGTCGATTGCATTGTTCCGTCTCAAACGTCTGATTTTTTTGACGGACAATTACTGAGTAACCCTCTAATCTGAGTAAGTAAAGCCACATCGTCCGACCATTCGACCGGTCATCGTCGTTAGCTGTTACTTGAATGTGACCTTTAGTCCCTCACCGAGTCAGCACAATTCCATCGAATATGACCTGTTGATAGATAGATAGATAGATAGATAAATAGATAGATAGATAGATAGATAGATAGATAGATAGATAGATAGAGGCTAACTCAGCTAATGATTGATTGGAGGATGCAGTACAGACTGATGAACTTTGATTCTACTCCGGGAAGCTGAGCGGCTGACTAGCTTTCCTATGTTATGATTTGACGGTAATCCAGTTTATATGTGAGCTACCTTCCGGTACACTGGATAGAGTGCGGAGGTATACTTTGATCACTTGTTGAAGTAAAAACTACAGGAAGAATAGCTCCGAATACGGAGCTGCTGATGCTTCTAAGCAGAGTGTACGAATGGAGGTACCATGTGGGGACGAGTAAAAAGCGGATATTGAGTAAACGGCCAGTGCTCAAGTGTGCGATATTCATCGAGAGAACTCTAGCAACCGCAAATTTTCCCATGCTCCCTGGAAAGGTGGTTATTCAGCTAACGCACGTCTGTAAAGATGTGGAATGTGTTGGGTGTTCTATACCTCCGTGCCCGCTTTCTGTTCTAAGTGTGTACGGTTGAAGTTTGAGGTTAACAGACAGCGCCAGTAAAAGATTTGGAAAGACCATCCAACAGGCCATGGTAGGTGAACAGACCTCCCTGCGTTCACACGACTGTGAACAACGGTTGGTTACGCCACTCGTGATATGATATATTTGATACGATATTCGCGTTGAGTTGGCAAATGAGGACCTTTGGGCTCGTGATGAAGGTTGTGTATTCCCTTTCACCTGAATGGAACCTAAGCCGTGTCAGGCATGCGCCTCGCACACTCCCGACACACCTAACTAGACGTGTGAATCGATCGGAATCACCTAATAGGCAAGGCACGAGAGAAGCGAGATCAATATCTGAACGTGGACAACATTGTGCGTTCGTATGTGTGTGCGTGTGCACGTGCATGTTGATGTCTATGGCAGCATGTGTGTCTGTACCTTAATTTCCAACATGTTAGCGTGCAAGTGGTAGTTCCATTAAAATAACTCATCTGAAAACTGCACGAGGAGGAATACACACCGCTCAAATTTCCTGTCTCTTAGGTCTCAAAAACAAGCAGCCTTTGTTTATTTACTTCAAAGGTTTGATATCTTGACTGGAAGGATCTGTTCTACCTCTTACCATCGGGTTCTTCTGTGGTACAGGCTTGCTCTTCTTGACTTCGACCAATCGATGGAGGCTACTAATTTCCAGTTCATTTCGTTTACGATGAGCATAGAGCAGTTCCTCGTGTCGTTGTAACTCTGTTTTGGCCTTGTCCCGAATTAGTTCGGCATCCTGGTAAATTGGTCGAAGTTCGGCCAGTTTGCGAGAACAACGCTCAATCTCCGTTTTCATAGCATCGGCCGTGGTCACATACGTGAAACTTTCCTACAAGAAAGATTGAGCCTTTCACGTGCTCAGCAATATGACAGTTCTATCAACTGTCAAAATGTTAGTACCTAATGTCAACTGCATAATGTAATAAAATATACATAATCTATGATGTTCTGTTGAGTGGGTTAGCATTGTTTGCTGGGTTAAGCTTTCGAATATTCAGGGGTGGACCATCGGCAAATTGAAGTAGGTGCAAACAACCAAACAATTGCTTTAAAAAGGTTCGTGATTTTTCATTAACACAAAAGTAATTGGTTGCTTGATCCTAACTGTGCAACCTAGTACTGGATTAGCCACGATTTCACTCACTCGAGTCCCGTTCGAAAAGACTGGTATGGCTCGTGAGAATGATGTCATTGGGAGACGGAACACTGACACGTTGATGAGAGGCGATTCATCCAACGATGATTGCGACCCTCAAAGGGTTTAATCAAATGTTTAACGTTCACTGGTAAGTAATGCGAGGGTTTTGTTCAACATGAATTGAACATAACTCTTAACTGCTCGCCGATCTAATGTTCCCAGGGAACTTCCAGCCAGCTCCTTTCAAATGAGTTTTGGTCTTGTTTGGTGACATTTTATGAACCGACAGTGTCCTACAGTTAAAACTGCGATGAACACTTACTCAGTGCCGCCAGCTTTTCAAACTATGACGCAATGAATAACCTTACAAAATGTGATACCAGCTCAACAGACGATGTCAACATTAGGTGTAGAAATTTTCTGCTACTTCTTCCATTTTTCGTCTACCGGTTCACAATGAGAAGTTTCACGGGTCTACATTGGTCACCTTGACGCAGTAAAAACAACACGGGAGCGATATTCTGCCAAGTTACACAAAGGTCAGCATCTTTGGCCATGGCCTTACAAGTAGCCTACACTTGCGTTTCATTCCGCATAGGTAAAACGATGGTTTATGCTTCTTTGTTTTACCGAAAAAGAGAAGGTATTGCGCTAAATTTATCGGAATTATTGCCAAAAGACCGATGGCTTAATATACACGTCTTTAAGAAAAAACCATTTTGATGGAATCGTCAAAGTGATGAGTGACGTGACTATTGTCAGTTCAGACTGTACATAATATACCAGCAAATTTTCGGCCTTTGGCTACCGTTAAGTTATCTCAAAATATTAAGGCTGTGGCTTCACAGAATAACACTTTCAAAAAATTCAAAATCAATCGTTCAAATTACATATGTTAATCTGCATGAAGTAATTCTGAAAGTACAGCCAAACTTAGCCGATACAGTGATTGTTGATTCGAACACAAAGCACAGAACTGAGCATGATTGGATCCCGACGTCAAAGAAACGAGGAATTTGCACAATCCATCACATTTAAAAGAGTTTCATCGAGTTGTCTGTACAGACGACCACATGATTTGTGTATACTACTGCTCGAACTCAATGCAGTTAGAAAAACGCACATAGCAGAGGTTACAGATAAGACGGAATTTGATACAGTGTTGACACATGATTGCTGAATGAGTACATTCTTGATTTAGCTCCTTATTGATCTCGGTAACCAGTAACGGGTTGCCATTTTCTTTTGAGCTAGGACAAAATGAATCAGCTTGCCCTAACTTATTGTTAGTGTATATTCTTTTTGTTCTGGAGGATAAGATGCACACCAGGATCTTTCTTACGTTATAAATACTTGTGTGAATGAGCTTACTGGCTAGTAGACCTTCATCTCTTGTAAAATCACAGTGTACTTAAGCTATCGGTTCGTCCAGTTCATATAACTAGGGACGAAAATGGATGTGGATCTTCCTCTGCAAATGTTGGTTTGAGACGTTGAACTCCGCGGTGTTAATAGCTGTGTCTTTTCCTGTATGGTTTCAACGATAAACAAGAGTCCTCAACGTAGGGTTCACAAAGTGAAGTAGTTTCGATATAATGGGCTGTTTTTTAATGGAAAGCTTCACAACTCTACTGGGATAGGTCCTAACAGACCACTCGCAGCTGCACCAGCAATCTGACGATAACTGCAGTCCATAACATTAAACGTCACTGCTTATATACTTGCTTATGTACAAAGTTTTGGAAATCTTTTCAAATATTCAGCACCAACCAGTTTGGTTTCAATGAGTCCAGTCGGGGGTAGCTAATTATACGTGTATTCAAAGTGAAGCAAATGCTGATCCAGAAAACACACGATCAAAGCCATCAAATTTTTCCCTGGGGATTCTTGAGGCAAAATATTTGTTTTACGTGCGTTTCTTTCATTGATATAGAATGCTGTTCTCAAAATTTAACCACATCCTCTTGTTTGTGTAGGAATCTATTTGCTCTGATATCCAGGTGGAAGAAAGTGTTCTGAAGTGGCGTGCACAGAATGGATTCGTTTGAGTAATGCCCCTCAAAAAATCATGACTTCTCCCTATTTGATAGACACGTTTTGCCACAACACATTTCGAAATGTTTGTTTCTGCGTACAGGTTACCGAAATCGTAAAATCTCATGATAGTGAAAGGTAATTTGAAGTCTAGTTAGTCCTTGTAAGCTAACTCACTAAAACGGTCGATAGTCGCATGCTTTTCTCATTAGATGCATACGGTCAGTCAAAAGATGATAACCTTCAGTAGGACATTACAGTTGATCGTTACCGACGTTGTCTACCTCTGCTAGTCCACAAGGCAGTTGCGATAACACGGCTGCGTTGGTTTGTTCCTACAGACACCCCGATCTGACAGTCCTCTGATCAGTGTAAACACAATCAAGCACAAGAAACATGTGCGACCCCAAGGTCAGTCAGATGTAGTCGAGAGTGCATCACGTACAAAAGTTCATCGTTCACAGTTTTCCACGTTTTACTTGGTTTACACATATTTGCACACCTACTGTTTAAAACTTGTAAACAAAAATGCGCCATTCTCAACAGTCATGAGTGTGCTTATCTCCTGCTGTCCCACGCGTCCTTAACATAAGGATTTTGAGGAGTTGTAAGGGTGTGGAGGCCACTGGTTCTTTCAGCGTATACTCGGTGTTACTCGCCTTGGCAGCCATCTTCATTGCGGATTCGGAAGCCCCATTTAAATGGGTGAATTTTCTTAATGTAAGACTAGGCGAGATTGGTCACCAAACGAGGAGTAGACTAGCATCAGACCGGTCAGCGGGTGAACCAAAGTTCACATGCACATAAATCACATAAATCAACTAGCATGCGAAGTGAACAAAATGCAATTAGTTAATACGTGTTGGATTCACATGCTCAGGCTACGAACAAGAGTAATGTGAACACAGTAGGAAATTGGGGGACAAAGTGGAAGTAAACTGACGTCAGCACTGAATTGTATGCACAATTCAACTGAACTGACCACGGTTTACTGAGAACAGATATAACGCCAACACCGGCCAGATCGAATCCTATTTACAAATTTACCCTTAGATATGGAAGACAGAACATAAGCCATACGGTGAGGACCTGCACGCCTAAATTTCAGAGCAAAATCCGTAATTATGTCTGAATAACAAAAGTGGAACAGCTAAGAGCGCCATAGCAAAATAAATCCTTAAAACTAGTCGCACAATACATACCACAAATGGATTCTGCCTTGTTTGTCAGATTGTAAACGAACGCACAGCAGCCTTTAGTTAAGGAATTAGAAATTTGGTTTGGGGAACCACCTTTTTGTATCCTGAAGCATACGGTAGTGAACTAAGCACGGACGATTTTGTGAAACTGAGGCCAGAATAACGCCTGAAAGACCGGTCATAGCAGCGTCAGCACTCTCACTATAGCTGTAGTTCACAAAATTAAGCCCCACATTTTAGGTGTAAAGTTTTGAAAGACCTCTCAAATACTCAGTACCAATTTGCAGTTGGAAATTGTGTTCTCACATAGAGCTGTAAATCTGGTCGGCTGCTTCATGTCTAGTTAGTTGGCATCAAATTCCACCTTCTCTGCAACCGCTGCCATGTGCGTTTTTCTAAATGCATTGAGCTCGAGCAGTAGTGTACACAGGTGCTGCGATCGTCTTTATAGACAACTTGATGAAACTCTTCTATATGTGATGGACTGTGCAAATTCCTCGTTTCTTTGACGTCTGAAATCATTCTAAATGGTCGGCAACATGTAGTAGGTTATTGTACATGACTGGAACATGTTTGTTGCAGTGGTCAGTCGAATAGACAAAGGAAGGTTTGTGTTTGAGACGAACGGTCTCTCGGGACGGTTTGCGAAATTACTCCATATGAATAATCCGGTTGCCGTCTCTATCTGAAGACTCGTTTTCAGCTCAGTAGTCCAAGTGACCAGTGCAAATGTTGCAGGTAGAAATAATTGAGGACGTTGTAATTCGTGGGCCATAAAGCGATGAAAATGATAAGCATGAAAAGGAATTTCACAACGTAGCTTGTTCAAAAGTGTAGTTATCTGAAGGAGTTTTTTATTACTCATTGGAAGTATGAGACGGAAACTTGGTTCTTTAGAAGGATTTCGTTGTTCTAATATCTATTCGTTAGGTTTTGTTAATTGACCTACATTAAATTACCTCGATATTGTGTGTGCCGTGGTCGGTGTTGTGTTGCCAGAATGCGAACGGTGATTAATTCGGTGGGAACCATGCTCGGCCTTGATCGTACGATTTGCACTTTTGTACACAACACAGTGAATTCCACTCAGCCGTACGTGCGGCTCATTACAGACTACGGTTGATTTTCTGTTATGTCCCCCACCCTCCATTTTCGTTTCTTGTTTGTAGTTTGACCTTGTGGATACACAGTTCAGGTGTATTTTAATCAATCCACTCACCGGTTGACTGATCGACTTATTATTAATCCGCCTTGACTGCTCCTTGCGTGCAAAACTGCAAATACTTAGACGTCACACATGCCTCCAGTACTGAGTCAGTGCTGTTGACCAGACAAATTTCATTATTTTGGCTCTATGTATCCGATCGCTTATCCGTTTGGTTATTGTTTCATGTGTAACACTGACACTGACGAGGCTCTTGTTTGAGCGCGAACTCCAAATAACAATTTTGGAGTTAATCAGACCTTCTTGATAGACTCGCCCATACCACAGCTGATTGATCGATCGAGCAAAGACAGTTGGCGTTGTTTCAAACGCGATATCCTCGTAAAGGCCTATGCATCGCGCATTCCTGTTTTGTGGTCTTACTGGCTTGTTTACTCGCAGAACCAGGTTGTGACAAAGCGAAAACTGTAAGGCATTTCAGTGATCGATATTGTAGTGCACGAGTGGGTATGCATTTAACCCTGGTCCACTAACAATGTAGAACGACTTTCCTGAACAACAGTTGAGAAGTAGTCTCAACAGGCACCGAACAAAAGAACTTGGCAGGGTTTGGAAAAAAACCCTATGCTTCCAACAATGTTTGAGAGTATGATTAGTAGTTAGCTCTAGCTTATTCTGGAACCAACGGAAACAAACAAGACAGGAAAAAAGGAACACGAGTTGGTTTCCGGTCCACTCCGTGGCACCCGAAAGCGCGGCAGTCGAAAAGTGTGTAGAACCTTCGAGTCCCGTATACAGCGTTCGAAAGGGTACGAACGAAACGACTTTGAAGAATAGAGTAATGGGTGAGTTGTTAGGAAAAGAGCAAGCAGTTGTTGCGTGCAATTAGTTGCACGACTGAAGAAAGTGGTACTGAATTCGTATCAGACCAGATGTACACAGAATCATGCGTTCAGAACAGACAAACGAGAAAACAATTGCGGCCGGGATCTCTAGAGAAGCCACACGACCTTTGATCACTACACAGTATATCACAACGATTGGTCACAGATTTGACCGGGAATTTCGAAAACTGGTGATGTGCAAAATATATTCGCAAGCAACGGGCGAAGAACTGAGACTATAAAGCTATAGAACTGCGAGTGTAGAGTTATTGAATGCCACAACTTCCAGTGGATATCATCTGAATATCAGCATAATAGTGCGATAGTGATCAAATTGCAAATCGGTGGGTGCTGAGTTGCCTCTTTGGCCATACGTTAGACGTCAAGTGCAGCAGACCGAAGCGTATGGAGGTTGATTGAACAAAGAAACTCGGCTCTTGCATTTTGATGGATAGAAGCGTCTTGATGGCGTAGCGATATTTCCTTACATGAGCTGAGATGGAATACACATTTATGTGGTTCTGTCAACTCACAATGTCCTACCCTCATTGAGAGAAAGTACGACAGGTGGTGGCGAACCGGCCTAGTGAGCTCGCACGGCGGGAATACACGCTGCGTACGTTTCTACGCTGGCGCGTCGGCCAAAGCGACGGGAACAGGCGTTGGTCGATAGATCGATCAGCTTCGGTATGGGGAACAGCGTCAGTTGAGGCTGTCCGAAATCTGGGCCAATGTCTAGACACCATGACCGCATGCAGTGTGTGAACGTGCGTTCACGTTCTGTACCAAGCCTAGGGGATACATACCACCCTAATATAGGGCTGGGCAACTGAACTTAGGGGAGAAAATATTCATCGTCAGTTGACAATTTTCCCACTATGGTAATCCCTCTGCATTTGTGAACGTATCCGCATAGCAAATTAGCTTGTGCAACCCAGTCGCGAAGACCAAAACTGAGCCGCTCTTGATAATTACGGTATTTCAAAACAGCCGTTTGTGGAACATTTTGATCTCTACAGCCGATGTTAATGCATCCATCTCCTGTTTCACTGTCAGCATATTTGCTATCAAGGTAGGCTGTCATAAATCGCCCTATTCTAAGTAGTGAATGCTACAAAACATTTGCAGTTCACTGTTTTTAACTATACTCTAGAGCCATGCAGTTGGTGACGTATGCCTTTTGCCGACTGCTGAGACGGTTATTCATTCAGGCCCTAGAAGCCATGGCTGCATGTGGTTTGTTTTGGGGCACTGTGGATGCCTCAACTGATGGGCCGTTTTAATCTTGAACGCTAAATGGGAACCTTGAGACTTGTGGAGATGTGATAGAATATGAACGTAAAGCCAACACCACCGTCGTTTCACACATCACACAAAGGATGTGAATAAATCATGTGGGCAATCGACCACCGACATTGTCCCTGGTGTTCAGTCAGGCTCGTATGACAATGCACGCGCAAAAATAGCAAAAACCATTCACAGTCGCAATCTGCCATGTCTAGACAGTATAGGCGCTACCGAGTCGAGGCACGTCATCATCTGCGCACCGATTTAGCTTCACTCAGTAGATTAAGACGAGCGGTGCACTACGTGCGCAATTGCCGCCTGTGCTCATGGACTCGTGCTTTGTTCTGATTGGTTGACCAATGACATTCCTTCAAGCACGCCACCAGAGAGCAGTGCAGTAAATTGGATAATTTACAGGAAACCCATCTGAGAAAAGTTTGAGTTTTGGTTGGATTCAAACCGGCGGCCGAAGCAGCCTGCCCACAAGCGGCAAAAGCTCTGCCATCTGAACTACGAAGTCACACGGAAGCACTTGACGCGTCAAGGTCTGTTTTTTTCTGTCGCGAATTCGGATTCAGCTCAGACCCAGAATTTTTTTAAGTGGGCGCCTTCCAAATTACCCTGCAGCTTGTTGATATCATAATATAGTAATGCATTTGCTGGGTCACATGCCCTTTTTATGACCACTATTGCCTGTATGGGTTACTCTTGTTGGCGCCCGATCAGTAACGGAACAACGGGGGCGATCAAATTCGATTAGTTTGTTAAGCCGTTACAGAGAGGAGTTGAAGTTGGGTAAAAAATATATGGACTATCAATGCTTCCATGGGTAAGGTATTACGAGAAACATGTCAGTTTTCAACGGTAGTAGTGAACTTCCCTAAATAGCCACCAGCAAATAATTCGAGTATCTTTTGAGAATGATCGAATGGAAGCCCTGCGTCTTCAATTGGGTTCTGGGACGAAATAGTGGACAAAATACTATTGTAACAATGGCTGTCTAGCTGACGCCAGTGAAATTTGTTTGTTAGATTTCAACATGGTTATCAGTGATGAAGAACAGTATGCTTTACCTGTCATATACTCAACTTACTTCCTGCAGTTTGTCTCGTATAGTTAGGTATGTGCGACCGATGTGCAACATTTCACTGTGTTTCAGAATGACCTTTTCGATTTTGTTCTCGACCGACCTGATGGCTTGCATGATAGGACCGTGGCCCAACTGCGTATGATGAATCTGCTCAGATTGCAACCGGAGCATGTTCAATTCGGTCGTCAGTTGATCATTCCTAGCCTCTTTCAATCTAGTAAGAAAAAGAATAGTAGCAGAACCCCATGAAATTTGTGTTGGACAAAATGCTTTTCAAATGTCCCCTGCAGCTTGATTTGATCTAGTGTTTCTAAATTAAGATAACTGATAATCACACAATGGCAAGTGCCAACACAACAGTTCAAACTTAAGTTTCTTCAGAGGCAAACAGTCAGAATCCTTGCGCTCAAGGTAGTTCTCTTTGGCTTAGATTTTTTTCAGACTTTTTGTTGATAGGAGTTATCGTTTTGATTTCTGGGTTGTGAGTGTGGTAAACGACATAGTAAGATGCTATTTAATGGAGAAATGGCATACGAGTGCCGCAACACATGTGACTTGAATCTTCAGGCACAGTATGTTGATACCTAAATTACACAACACTAAGCAAACTAGGAGACCACATGAATCCTTGATTTCTTGTTTGGAATGCGCTGGAAATAACGTCTGTAGCGTGATTTGCTATTTGTGTTGTTTCCGATTTTCATTTTCGTAAGATTAAACTGATATTAGACCTTGTAGAAACTTAGTGTACAAACTCGTTCAATGATACGTATCATTCTTCTTTGCCTGAACATTATAATTGAACTTTAGGTACATACAATCGTTAAACGGCCATGAGCGTGATCAGATGGTGTGGCTTGAGTCGTCGCCCACCACGACAGTGACTAAAAATATAGTGACTGAGCCGGGCACTAATGGTGTTCTATAACCAAATACCTAATGGACTTTCAACTTCGCAGTTTTAGTCAAGACAAAATAATTGACCGAAAAAGGACTTGAACCAGTCATTTTACAAATGTGCCACTGAAAATGGACACATGGACTGTCTCGTACTGAATTACTGTATCTTAGAGATCAGAATGACAGTGGTCTGAGCGACATTAAACAATCTCGATTTACCAGGATAACCATGTTGTTTTCTTAAAGAACACTTGGATTTTACATAAACGACCGTCATTGGGTGGCAAGCGCGTTACGTTTTGATTGTTTTCCTGTTGTTAATTTTCACAACCATAACTTAAGCAGTTTGTCAGTTTCCATCGGATATGTTCAAGCAACTTTTTCTAACCACCAGCTCCAACGAATGAACTAGCTATGATTAGCTAAGTGTTTTCTTACTAGGAAAACCGCTCCATTCCAGTCTGCATAAAGACACATCAGAAAGGCACTGACAGGTCATTGGCCCATCGTTACGGTTAATAAGAAACTGTCGATTCTGTAGCTTCCATCTCCAGGTGAAGTAGTCGATCGCTGCCATTACCACTCAATCAAAGAAAACTTCAACAATCTTCCAACGACCTTGGTTTGCTACTAATTCGAAGAACCAAATACCACTCGACGATCAATCTAGTTAACTCGAATCCATGAAAAGTTTTGTGTACCCCGAGGGGCGAATACTCAGCTCTTTTTTACACACATACGCACACTCATCTTCAACAAATAAAGGACAATTAGCTGTCTGGTTAGGTTATAAAACGATGAGTATAGTCCTGAGTCTCGAGGAAAATTTAAAGAAAGCGGTCGCAGTCCGTATCGGTTATGAAAAACTGTACTGATTTTGTTTTGAAGTTAAATGAGGAATAAGGAATTTTAGTTTGTGTGGAGGTCGAGCGGAGTGAGAGATGACGGTGAGACAGTAGGACCGGATGCTTGCAGATGAGTGTTTTTGCTAGGATCCGGTGGGAAGTGTAGGAATACGCTTGGTGAGATCTGAATGGAGCAGTTGGATTGTGTGAGATGAGAGTTTCCTGCTGTTCACAGGTGGACTGTCTACAAACAGTAAAACCAGTGAATTTTTCACGGGTGAACGCCACTGGAACGGGATAAATTTTTGTGGGGAAGTGGCAAAAAATTCCAGTCTTTTGACAACAAACCGAGGGAAACAAATGTTGGACAAATATGCGGTGGAGGAGCAGAGTAGGTCTGATGACTGCACTAACCAACTGGTGTGTAATGGAGAGGGGATTTAAGTGTGGAGCATGAGACGAGAGTTTCCTTACTTCGATGAGAAACGTTAATAGCGTGAAGTGGCTGTCATGCGGCTGCTCATGAAAATCTTCAAAAGGTTCACAGGAAAGTCATCGAGACAAGGATCCATTATTTACATAAGAGAAAGAGCAAGCGTTAGAAAGTTTCCAATACACATCCCCTTTCATAAGCGAAGTAAAATTTTTTATACATTTGGACGTGTTGGAAAATAGACTCATTAGCATGTGTTGGTTCGGATGAAATATCTAGCATGGTGTGAAAAAGAAAAGCCGGTTATTTGTTTGATCTCCAATTCCACCTCATTCGCCTGACTGATTACATATGTGCGTCGACTGGCACAGATACAATATAAAGGGCGGATAAAATAGGGGAGAAGACTGCATCATGTAGAACACTAGTACCAATGGTGAATGGCAATGAAGCCTGAACATCAAATTGAGTAAATTGGTTTGTGCATTCAGTTTCTCGCCGCTTCACAGCCGACTACAAGGGTTAGTGATGGAGACTATGGGAACAGGCATTTACCTAGCCGAATAACACACAGGGTCACACCGGTGACTTAAATTCAGTAAATAATACGTGTGAAGTGCATAGACCAGTCTGTAATGACGAAAATTTCAATTATGATATTTTTGCCGGATCCGATTTTTATAGCACCTAATTATCTCTTATTAATACGCATTCGATAACCTTTGAAACTGTGCTGACCTGATGAAGAATCATCAAAAACAGTTATTCGTCATACCTTATCTTCTCTGACACAGGAGTTATGACTCAATGTACAAAACCATTTGTTTCGCTGCAGACAGATTTCGAGAATAGAAATTGGAAAAGATCCATACCAGAGCGAATAACAAGAGCTGTGTGAAGTTGTCGATATATGCTGGAAAAAGTAGTCGATAAGACTGTGCGCATGGGACAAAGTAGTTTCCAGTTAATGAACGGGAGAGTGGTAATCCTTTAGTACACTTAAGCAAAAAACAATATGGTCGAATATCCGGCAAACCTGGAAGTGAATTATGGCCAACTTTACATTTGCATCCAAGCCAGCAACATTCACTGCTGCCTTGCTGGTCTGTTTTCAACCGCTTATGTCTCTTCGACGTTACGAGGAGTCGGTGGGATCATCTCATAAGCAACGGTAGTTTCCACCGGTTCAGTTTCCGAAGAGATGAGCCTAACAAGCTGATCTCTCTAGGCAACATTCACTAGTACAGGCACATTTTAGAAATGTCCGCTTGTCATTTTCTTTTTTATGTCTAAGATATCTATAAAAGCAGTAGCTGGTTTGTAAGCAAATGAAGTGTGTTCTACAAGTGAACACTCTAACGTCAGTACTGCTCATTTTCATATCGTTGTTAATGGGCATATAGACGACAAGTACCCGTGGTTGGAGAAGCTGAGTGAAAGGGTAAAAGTTTGAAACCAGTGATGCATATATGGTGTGAACCTGTGTTTACAATGACTTTGTAACCATTCTGTTTTCTACCTTCATTGATGTAATTAACGTTGAGTACAGAAGTCTCACAGAACTATTTGACAATGCCGCTTTCACAAAAAGACCGTCGGTCATCATGGTGTGCTCAATGACATGATTTTTTATATCGGTTCCCAATGTAAAAAGAGCATAATTCATTATTTTGTCTCGTTTATATTGCCTTCAAAGTGAAAAACGATGTTCAGTTCTGCAAACCTTCATCAGACAGGATTGTTCGATAGGTCATTGCTTGAAGACACACATGTTCCCTCTAATCGTGATTTGCTCTTGCTTTAAGGCGCTGAATTTGTGAAAATTTAACACCAAGTCCGATGAGGTTTCTTCGTGACTGTTTTTCTTGAGAAAGTTAGAATCTTTCCAAATTGAATAATGTATATTTATCAAACTTCATAATGGACTTGCCGGTTACAATGGGGGCAAAAACGGTGGAACTGTTCTTTGGCACTGACATGTTCATTCCCGTTACTTTTACTCAACTTAACTTGTACAATAGAGAGCTACTCTGGAAAGCTCAACAGGGATTGTCGAAGTATGTGGCCTTCTACTATTCCATTAAAAGTATATTAAGTGTTCTTTTTTTAATCTTCTGAGCACACATTCTTCAGAACCACCACAAAAACTACTGGTAAGTGGCAACATTTTGAAATCTGAAATACCCCAGAGGAGCCACCTATTCCCAAACTTCGTCTTTTACCCCATTACATTTCAGTAGGTTTGATGAACATATACCTTACATGTATAACTAACTGTTGCAAATAATAACAGCTTGGTGATCTTCCAAGAAAGTTTATTTATTCACCATTTTATTATGCATACGCATAATTACACAATATCATTATTTCATAATTGTGACTTGAATTTATATTCCGCATGCAAATTTTCTGATAGCCTCTCTTGTGAACGGAGGAACTGAATAAGTACAAGAAAAACCGTTTTCAAATGCAGGACACAGTAGTTAAGTGGATACCAACAATCTCATCTAATTGCTACATTTCCAGTTCACTTTTATAATGCAGACAGCGCTAATGCAATGTTTACTATGTAAAGTGTTATTGTGAGAATGGGTTAACACTGACTTTGTGTTAGTGCTGGCAGGGCGCTAGAGACTGTCGATCGTTTCACATATCTAGAAAGTGCCATCTTGTCAGCCTGCAGTACTGATGACCACATGTCCACCGATGGTAGCGAAAGCAATTGATGCATTCACCTTGTGGCGTCGCAAAGACGTACATTTGTTGATTGATTACAAGGTTTACATTGCGTGTGTGGATTCAGTTTTGTTCTGGGGACAGAAAGCCAAGCCCATCCGTGCAGAAGATGCATGTAGACCATCGGCATTCAATCATCGTTACCACTTCCAGGTACTTTGTATCAAATATGTTGACCTTGTGATCAACGCGTTTGAGGTGGGTTTGGGAAATTTGTAATTTCGCGTTCGATAATCGAGGTACTGAAAATGTACGCTGTTCGCTGGTTAGGTAATGCAGTCTTCTTGTGAAACAAGAGCGCGGATGGCCTGAGGATAGTTTATTCAGAAAAAATACATGGGGTATGTGCTTCCATATGTCAACTTTCCGAATAAACTTGATGAACCATTGGTAGGACCAATGGTAGCCCCAGCCATTGTACCCATAGACACGGCTGGAAGCTGAAAATGATGATGGTGACGAACGCAAATTAGAACTTTTCCCAGTACAGTGTGTTGTTTACAAACCAGTGACCGAAAGATTGCACAAGTTAACAAATCTCGGACCTGTGCAGTCATACTCAAATTTGACAGAAATTGATTAAGATAGCATGTGTGTCTACCGAGCTTGGCATTTAGGTTGCAAACGTTTCATCACCAAGCGAGGTGACATCATCAGTGCGTAAGTGTTTTAGCGTATAGTTTTGAAACACTGACGCACTTGGTGATGAGACGTTTGCAACCTAAATGCCAAGCTCGGCGAACATATCAATATCAAACCATCAACCCGAGCTAAAAACAACACCATCACTCTTCCCAACCATCATTTGTGTCTATTCAAATTAACACTGAAGAATGCTTTCAATAACAGCAG
The DNA here is from genome assembly GCA_008508345.1 of Paragonimus westermani. NCBI lineage: Eukaryota > Metazoa > Platyhelminthes > Trematoda > Plagiorchiida > Troglotrematidae > Paragonimus > Paragonimus westermani. The sequence continues at coordinate 89,885 of QNGE01002921.1, forward strand.
TAGATGATGCTCTATTGTTAGAGGAGCCAATTTTTCCCCCATCCAAAACCGCCTCCTACCTCGAGAAAACGATCCTATCCAATCGCAATAAGCATGGACATTCGAGAGGTTACCTTCAATATTTTTTAACCTGTCTGGCCTCTATTCCGCCATCCTCATTGGTGACTTAGTGGCCTTAACTACTTTTTTGATGTCTGTCCTTCGATTTTCTGATTCGAGAATGTTGGTAGGTCACTATGCACCCTATAAATACCATGCAATTTTCTCCTTCTCAAACACGTTGTTGGAGCAGAACAAAGTTGCCTGAGCGCAATTTACGGGTACAGCCGTGTGATTTTCGGGCCAAAGATCTAGCGTGTTAATTATATCAAGGAGGAGAATCCGATTTCTTATCAATCGTCTTACTATACCGAGGACGAACCAGCGCACTGAGTCAGGGGTTCACAACGCCTCTATCAGTGGTGGTCCCGTTTAACATGATTTCTATTTTAACTTTCAACTCTTTAGCGTCAAGTTAGTATGAACCCATCACTTTAATATAACGCATGTTAACTTGGAAATTACTGAGCTGATAGCAATGCATGGCGAAAAAGCTCATGTCAAGTATGTCCACATGGGACGCCACGATTTGAAATCCCAGAAGTTTTGTTTGTATCTCTACAGATTCTGCTTTTTCAGTGGTTTATTTTTTAACTCTAGGTTGGTAATAAACAGGTGACAAATAGGTTGGTCAGTCGAGACGAGGAGGTGAATGGACATGTGGCTCACCTTGTCTGGTACCGTAACAAGTTCAGTTGGTTCATTCTCTTCGCGACCTCGTCCTCAAAAAGTTCCAACACATGCTGCAGCACAGTTAAGCAATACAAAGAAAATTCTAACATAGTTAAGTATGTTCTTACGAAAACAACTTTGAAATTCATTCTAAAACCCGCTGAACCTAGTGAGATACTATCATTGGACAGTTTATCTAAAACCGGATGGGATCCTAAGGTGTGTGACCAGTTCCATCCATAAGCTCATTGGCAAATTTACTGATCACAATTAGCTTTCTTCAGATAAGCTATAAAAATGAGACTCGTGTGTTTCCGTAATATTTTTGGCGGCACACTTGGCAGCAAGGTGACTGCATTATAACTGTCAGTGATTTCTATCGCCGCTGTTACTCGTGGCGAAAATCCACCTATTTCGGGTACAATTTTTTCAAGTGTAAGTAAGTGCTTGAACCTTCTGGTTTGCCAAGATAATCCATATTTTCAAATGGACAATCATGAATATGTTTCGCCATGCTATGAATGTGACTCATAGTGTGATGGATTATCTAACCGGAGGTGCGGGTACTTCAACTCTCAGCGGAATACCTCAGCGCGGTCAGGAGGTAAGTCCGAAAGCTCACAGCGAGCGGTTCGGGGAAAATATGGGTGACCAAGTGAGCCGTAGCTTAACTGGATCGGACCAATGGACGAGGCATGGCAAGGAAAAGGGAATGGATAACCAAATCGAAGGTGCGGTTACTCAAAAACTCGAAGGAATATCTCGGCATAGTAGTAGAATATGGTCAGAGATCATAGTGGATAGATTACAGACAGCGCGAGCGACCGGACGAGCCACCGCCCAACGGACGAGAAATGGCAGGTGAAGAAACCCCTGACAGAAGGAGTCGGACACACAAACCGGGCAAAGTGCACCTGACATGTGAGCGGAAACTGGGGGTGTTGTTGGCCGGAATTCTGACTTAAACACGAGCGCGCGCGTAGCATGGAACTAACGAGTTGGACAATGAAAATTGTGCTTTATTGAACGCTTTTTTCGCTACAATACGTGATAGCCAACTTTATATGTTTAACTGATTCACACTCCCGAATCAGTCTTTCACTTGAGGTTCATAAGGTAAGCGTGGTCTGTGGACTGTTTACATCGATAACCAAAAATGAACTGTGCCTTCCAGATCAACAGCGCCACACACTGACTATCATCTTATGCTTCTTGGCACAAGGGATTCCCATAATGTTGTCAGTTTGGCGGATACCAGCTTGATTCGCAGTATAAATGTTGCTGTTAGACCCTAGTCAAACTGTGCTTACCCGAACAAGGACGAACCAAATTATTATGATGTGTTGGTTCAAAGGTGATCATCATGAAACAAATGAACTTTTTCTAACTTTGAACTCTCGTAACTCTCTCGTTACAACTTGGAATAGACCGTGGCTGTATACATCACTTGAGTGTTGTCAAGCCTAGCAACCACATTTGGGCTCCGCTGCTTCAACTGGCGTTACACTTTTGATAAAAGAATCTTCAGAATGTATAAACTCTGACTTTACTGTTTTCGTGCACTTCATACTGAAATAGTTTCAGTAACCTAACATAATCCCTAACTGAATTGTTACTTGACAAAGGTACGTCACATTTTTTTGTGAACAGCGATCACGGAGCTGTTTTTCAGCCATCGGGACTGTGAATATGTCTTCTTTAGGGGCGTCCGTACAACAAGAGTGTTGTTTCCAGGTGAATCAACGTCAGCTAGTTTGGTCAGTAGTTCAGAGTAGACAAGAACTGCCCTAGTGATGAGCTCTGGAGTTCGAGTCGAGCATTTTCAATTGATGTTGGTCAGCTGAACTACTATTCCTAATATGAAAGCATAAATGCACTGTGAATGTTACTCAAAGAGGGAATTGATCGTGAGCAACAGTTTTTACTATTGGAAAATGTTGGTTATATTATGTGTAGACTGATTTAGAAAGGCCCTTCCATGTAAGCTGTGATCAACGCAAACATGATCAGAGCAAACAGTCAGTTTCTGATCTATAACAAGCACTTTATCACTGCCACATATTTATGGTTGCGGTGCGTCTCCCTGATAGTTGGCACACCTTGGAGCATGTATGAACTGTAATTTGTCCTTAATTCTTCCTACTCACTAATTATAAGTAGCTCGAGATAATTACGTCCCATATTGACGGAACTAGAGTAGACAGTCATGCAGTTCCGTGAATTATTTGGGAGTGGGGAGATGTTTCATTCGAAATACAGTGCAAACGGGTTGACGTAACTCATGAATAAGGGAGTGAAAAAAATTACGCATGAAGTGATATCCAAAAATGAAATGCCTCAAATACAGGTGGTTGTTGGCCTATAGGTTTTTCGCCTCTTACGTCTTGGTCAAACAAACCGCATTTTCACACACAAGCCTACCAATCAGCGGGGTTACTTCTGTCTTATGGAAGATGAAGTCATATAAGTTTCATGCACTTCTCGTGATGTAGATGATTTTACAACATGAATGGAAGGCAGCTAGGGAGACTCACACTGTGAAGGCGGATGTAAACTAACGAATAAACAACAGTTAATATCAATAGATCAATGCGATAAGGAGAAAACGATGTGCAGCATCGGATATAATGGAGCACACTAAGGTAGTAGAGGCGGATCGATACGTAGGGTGGTGTGAGCAAGAAATTTTCGACACGCGTGCGCCGAATTTGAATAGAACCGTACCGGGCACTGGCAGGCGAAGCCAAGGCCATCCTTACCGAGTGACGTGTGATTCGCGGCAAGGTGAGCCACTGAACAAAGGTGTTGACTGTATGCAATTAGACCGTTATAGGGAGCAAATAACAGTTAGTTTCATTGGGAACCAGTTAAAGCACCAGAAGATTATCAGTTATATGAAGATATCCACTATAAGGACTGTTTAACCGCGAAATAGGCTAGAAGACGAGTGAACGGAACTTGTCCGAGTGTTCGTTAGAACGGTTCGTTTCTGCCTTTTTCAGCTACTCGTTTGAATGGTTCCCTTCTTATAAGATACCTGAAGTCAAAAAGTTTTGACATCGTTTTTAATATGTTATTGATGAATAGATTGAGAATAAAACAACATTACGAGGAAGTTGTAATACTCAACGTTCAAACTACCTCGGGTGGCTTACATCAGGAGTGTTGTAAGTGAAATCACAGTAACAAAGGAGCAGAGGTCACGTGAGATTTGCGGTGGTTTTCTAATTAAAAAAGCAACGGCATTGCATTAACGTTCACTAACTTTTCTAGACTATCTGGTCAAATTTGATTAACTACAGAGATCACAGGTTTATGTTTACTGCAAACCATCTCATTCTGGTCGGTATCCCAACTTGACCTTGTCGCATCCGGTCAGTATGAAACGGAAGGCCGTTCGATCACTCGTCAATAGTGCACATAAGATCTGCACCACTGAACTGTCCAAAACAACAGAGATTTCTCACATAAAAGAAATGCTAGCCGCTAATCAATATCCAAACGCATTTATTAAAAACAGTTAAGCACATGTCGCCTAAAGAGGAGACCAAAGAGACCAGAACTCGCAGGTCAATTTTGTAAACACTGTATTGTGAACAAACATCTGAAAAAGTACGCTCCATCCTTTCTGAGTACGTTATCCGGACTGCATTTCGGTTAGATAATATCTTAGAACGACTGATGATGTATTCAGACAGATTGCGTTTACGACATTAAATTTAGTGATTACAATGCGAGTTACATAAGAGAGACTAGCGGATAATTGAAACTACGTGCTGCGGAACATAAGAGGGACACACGATTTCCTCCTAAAGATGCATACCAACTTCAGAAGATAGAGAAAGACTTGGCCACCCCAATACACTCGTTAATGAGAATCACAACGTGATTCAAAAGTCTACCTTCCCATGCGGAGTGATACTGTGCTAAAGCTTTCACCATTTACGCACACTACGATAAAGTTAATCACCATGTTTATAGTGTGACGTCGATAGATAAGCACCAGACGGATGCGTTCCATCTACAACGGTCTCACCCTCACTTAATGGGCAAAGGATTCGACCAATCAGTTGAGATGCAGTACAGACTGTCCAAACTAGAACAAATTCCACGTGACCTCTTTTCCTCTGGTAATGTGACTTCGGTCACAACACTCCTGAGAAAGGCCAGCTGAGGTGGTTGAAACCTAGAGCACTACAACATGGTTTCCGCTTAGTTGAATCTACCTTTGGCAAGGTGTGTTTTAAGCGAGATCAACAATTAGTCGGAAAAGTTGGACATTAGGTACCTATTAACAAAATACCGACAATCCTTGTTTTCAGACTTATGCTAGAATTCTCTTGTGATGCATATGACATTCTTAACGTACTGGGTGACTGTACGTCTGCCGAACTGTATATAGACGCTATTAGATGAAAGATTCACAACTCACTGAGGCTACCAGATGTGTGCAGTTGGAAAGGCGCCTGTTCCACTCTTCAGTTGAGATGCAGTCCAAAACCATATCGGTTACCTAGAGAAAGCAATAAACAGTAGAGTAATCCTAAGTCAGCTGTGACCAGCTGCATAGTTCCATATAATTAGTCTTTGAAAATAATCTATAGCTTGGTTTCTGCGTGTCATTAAAACGTTGTGCACTTGCGAATAAACCATCTGTCGAGTGAAACGATTCGATTGTCCCAGAAATTCCAAAATGTTTCGTGTTTCAACATGTATGTAAGAAGGCGAGCAACCAACAGGACGTCAAATCCCACTTTTCCTAAACCAACCTCACTCCGGACTCCTAAACTGCTCAGCTTCGGCAGTTATGAACGCGGGGCCGAGCTTGATCAGATTCTCAAGCAGCTTTCGCGAACGAGCGGTTGAAATCTTCATGGACCATTCCATTTTTTGTATATCCCATTGAAAACTACTAGTCGTGGTTCTACACATACACGGCTAGTACAGTTTATAGCAGTATTCTCAAAGAGGGGTTTGTTTACTCAACTCGAGACCGAAGGACGGACTGTCATATATATATATATGACTAGGTAGGATGATTAATATGGTTTCAGTATAGCAGAAAAATGCAAAGTTACCGATTCGTGTTCAGCAATCTTTTTCCGAAGTTTTTGATTGTTTTCTCGATGCTTATGGATTTCGTTTTTTGCTTCTTGAAGGTATCGATGAGAATTCTCGTAGAAGGCCTTCGTTTCACCACCTACAATTGAAGTATAAGAAGTTGTTGATGAAAACTCAGCTCAACAAGTTGTAGGCGGGGTTCTCAGATTTACCGTGTATGATAATCTATCGATCTGTAAGTAAATGACAAACAAAACTTATCGACTGATTCATAGATACATTCACCAAAATTACTAACCAATCCATGTTTTCGTTTCGTCAACAGGTTCAAAGACAAACTGGTACACCTCACCCTCTAACAGTAAACAACTTTCGCGGAGAGTAAGATGGCCCTTCATTGGGGATGTTACTTCAGGTGGGGGACAAGTTAGTGTCACAAGATCTAACCGACGCAAGTGTGACATTAAACTCATAGACGTGAGGCGGATCACAGTCTACTGGAAGAGAGTGGGAGTGTTGGTGAACGTGCGACACTGTCACAAGTACCAGCCGTTGGACACGTGTTCTTTGATGTCAGGGGGTTCACGTTTCCTTGGGGTGCAAAGGACTGTTGAATGATTGGCTGACGAACGCGTGTCTCATGTCAGGCACTTCTGACAGTGTCGCACACCCGCCAACACATTGACCTTCCTGGAGGGCTGTAATCCGCCCCAAATTGATGGTTTTGTTGACCTATTTGACTGGTTTTAATTTTTCATACATAAAATGTGTGCACCTTACGTAGTTGTGTAAGCCAAATGTGAATTACCGAAAACAGCATAATTGACCAGTGAATTCTATGGGAATGCGGAAATAAGTGCGACACATCGTGAAAGGCGATGTTACTTAACCGGAGCCGTTAACATATCCATGCAGTCCTAATTGACACAGAGGCCCTTAATATGTTAAGGTACTATAGATCCTTCACACAGTCACTTGCCATTAAGTGGCCTTATTCTACACCTGGGTGTGATGATCAAGTGGTGAGTAAACACTGTTGGATACGCACACTTCATGCTGAACAATAATATTGTCGATATCCTCTTCAGAGTAAAAGCTAATTGAATCTGTTTAGTCGATTTGCATCACACAATAGTTGTTACAGTGGAAAATTATGGTTACCCTCAGGCCAGGATACCGTTTGCCTAAAAAGGTCTCGTCGGGAGCCGAATAACTACCAAATGACAATACTAGGAGGTCCAGATTAGCTGAATGGCAAGAGAACCGTTATTCTGATCTAGTTTCAGAACCAAGTTACGAAAAAGCAATATGGGAGTGTGTATTAGGAGAGGTCATTCAGTTCATTATTGCGCTAAGATGTGTTAAAAGCTTAACCAAGTTTGGTTTGTTTCTCTCAGCATTCCGGTGGAAGCTCATTAGTTTGTCTTGTAATTGTGTTTAAGGAAGCGGCGGTCCTAGATACTCAAGTTGAAAAACAAAACCCATGATTTACTTTTCACATTCACATCTGTCTAAAACACATCGTTTACGTGTACTAACGAACACTTGGTAAGCGTGGGTTTTGTGAGGTTCAAAGAACAACCGAGTAAACCTGATGTTAGATTCTCTAATTGAGTTTAGATGAAGTTTCAGCTTGCCAGAGAGGTGTGGTGGATGCTCAAAAGTGAATTTACGTACTTCAGTAATCCACCTTGAAGTTCGTGCATAATCAAGCTAGAGTGGGTTGGGTATGATTGTCGTACTATCTGTTCCCAAGTAAACTGGGCTAAATCCAGACTAACAGAAATGTTTATCGTGCGATTTTCAGAGGCACGTTCCTCCAATAGAGGTAACAGATGGAAAAAAATTACAGGACGTAAATATTTCTTTTTTCAGTGACAAAATTTTCTCTTGGTGTTTCTTCTGATGAAGCTTTGTATTTAATAGGCATGAAAATAGTACAACTACAGAAATAATTCGTTTACAGTTAAACAGTCAACTATATGTTCATTCACACAGCCATAGTGTGGTGGATTGTCAGGTCGGAGGTGCGAGTTTTCGAACGCTCGGCCAAATACCTCAACGCGGGGGGAGGTACGTTCAAAAGCCTGCCGCGATCGAATCAAGACCACCGTGCGCGACCAGATGAGTCATCGCTCGACTGGATCGGACCAACGGGCGAGGCAGGGCAGGCGAAATACGACAGACAGCCAGATCGGAGGCGTGGTTTTTCAAACATTTAGAGGATCATCTCGACACGATGTTGGAATACGGTCAAG
>QNGE01002922.1:0-70405 GCA_008508345.1 Paragonimus westermani
AATCTCAAAATAACGCAACAAACCTTGACAAAATCAACATCCTCTGTTGTTGCCTGTAAGGCTTACTGTTGATTTCACCCTGTTAGGTAAACGACGGAATCCATCGTTCATTTGTTTACGCTTATGCAACCGCCCTCAGGTTACCACATGAATTGTCAAATCGTCAATGTTAGCCACCATGTCAGATTTCTTCATGTCGTCTGTGTCGGTTAGTACAGAAAATTGTATGTGAAAAAGTGCGCCAGCTACTCCATTTTCAGAACCAGTTCTGTATGTAATTTCGAAGTCGTTATTCGGTAGTCTTGCCTACTGTATGGACAATAGTTTTTGGTTTCTTGACTGAGAAGTGTCACAAATTTTGCACGATCACTTCTCAGAGTGAAGCATCTACTGAAGGGATACATACATCGCTTCTCACGATCCCAGACACGGGCTAAAGCTACTTTTTCGCCGTTTGGATATTTACGTTCCATACCAGAAATTGTTCGTGATGTGTATGCAATAATTTTTTCCCGTCCCTCTTGAATTTGAGAGAGAACGGCCTCTGCACCAAAATCGGGACATATATTGAAACGAACGTACTACTGAACTCATCAAAGATACTGACAACAGAAATGGAAACAATCATCTGCTCCACATGTAAGAAGGCTCCTCTCTGGGTGTCGGACCACTCAAAGGGAGGGTTGCATTCTGTAAATAAAGAATGTGGCTGGACCACGGTTGCGAGATTCGGAAGATGGCTCAAGTAAGATGAATACAGTCCAAGGTAACGTTTGAGTTGAAGTAGATTCTTAGGCCCTAGGGCATTCGCAAGAGCTTCAGTATTTTCCACGTTGGAGAGAATTCTTTCATACGATATAATATAGCCAAGGAATGATGTTTCTGTCACAGAGCGTACACACCTGTTCATGTTCAGACGCAGGTTGAGCTGATGGAGACAGTCCAACATAGAGCAAAGATTAAGACCATGGTGGCCTTTGGATTTCCCGAGTAGGCTTATGTCAACCATGTACCCAAGAGAACTCCGGCATTGAGATAAAGACTGGGTCCCTAATCTTTGCCGAATTGATGGAGCCGAGCGTAAACCCATTATTAAAACTTTGTACTAGAATGAACCCTTTTAGTGAGAAAACAGTGGAGGATATGGGATCGACCGTAAGGGGCATAAGAACGTAAGCACCTTTGATGTCCAATCTTGAGAATAAATTTGCACCGGCGAGTTTAGTTACCAATACATATTGGTGAAGCAAAATAAATTTTTCAACCACAATTTTTTCGTTAGGTGTTCGAAGTTCTGTACGCCGTCCTTTTTGAAAACCGCAACCAATGGATTTGTTGAAGCCGAGTATGGTATTGGTTCAATTATGTCATTTCGGCAGGAACTGATTCTCGCTTTCCAGGGGGTATCGTTCACGGCTGTGGTGTGAAGGACGATTTTACATCCGACTTTAGACGAATTTGGCAGGCCACGTTGACTGTATGACCAGTTAAATCAACAATCAACCGTGCGTGTCTGTGAAGCGATAGTGGCAAGTCAACAGAAACTATCGACATAAGTTCAATAGAAGGTGTCAGGTTCACAGCAACTATTGCGATACGGCCTAACGATGGTTCCCCCTTCGTGTTGCACACATACACAGGTTGAGAAAATTCAGCACACAGTCGGAGCAATATAGATTTCTTCATTTCTGTGGGTGCATCGGGGTAGCTCTCAAGTTTATGTGCCCTTCATTACTCAAGTAGCTGTTTGATGTGTTGTATACAGAACGAACAGGGAATTATAGTTATTGGAGATGTGGGGCCCAGTTCCAGTTCAAGAGGCGACTTTGCTGCAGGAAATAGAAAACAGATGGTTCGAACAACGGAAAGTGGTAGTCGTGGTTCATTAACAACCATAGAAGCAGCGATATGTTCTTTGGAATATAGGACATAAATTGTTTCTACAGTAGGAAGTTCTTCTGGAACAGTGACAGCACCTCTTTCTAGTGCATGTGCGGGCGTGCATGGCAGACTTTTGCAAAGCGACCACTTTTCGAACAACTCGAACATATTGCGATTCTTGCTGTGCTCTCTAGACCATCCGCTTAATGTCCTGTCGATCCGGCGTGGAAACACTTGCCAAGATGTTGGAAGGCAGCTGATGTTTCCAAACATTTATTTCTTGAAACTGAATGTGACGACTTCGGGAACGATTCATTTTGTAAACAAACTCGCTCTATAATACGCTCCATTTCATAGGCCTTTTTCTAAGATCGTTTGCACCCATCCTCGGCCAAGACAGATTCACGAACTTTTTCATTTCGTACACTAAGAGCAAACCGTTATGTGAGCATGTAATCTTCAGGTGAGTGCTTTAGAGTGTTCACACACTCGAATGGTTCTTATCAGTCAATGAATGATTCTCCAACTTTCTGAATGATGCGAAAATGTGAGCCCGGAAGCGTATACGCTCACAACACCCCTAGTATCTTGTAAGTAGTCTATTCCAAACAGTCAATTCCAAATGGTCTATTCCAAATAAGCTTCATGACGCAAAAGTTTCAGTTTAATTGAATATGAAGTCCAACGGAAGGTTCAACGCTTTGAGAAAACCCAAGTAATTCCTAAATGTCGTTTTCCACGTAATCCATGAATCCAGCCTTGGGAATACCGCTGAACCCATCCAAAATGTTGCAGGAGCATTCGCTGAGTTGAGCATTGGGGGCGACGTTATACGTTGTGACATAAATCAGAACAAAAGATGGGAGGTTAAAAATCTCAACATAGCACATATGCAATCTGCCCAACAGACACAAACAAAGGATATTAAATCCGTGAACGAGTCGGAACCAAACCAGTAATATCCGCGGAGTATCACGCGGGCGTTACTAGCAAAGCAGATGCGAGATGAACGTTTCGGCCCTGTGAAGGGTGTATTGCACACGACAAGATGTATTATTGCTATATTATAAACTACTGCCCGAGTGTACTGGGATATACCACGGCGGCGCGCCAGAGACGTCAGCAAATAAGAAAAGATTATTTGCAGCGTGAAGAACCTTGAAATGCCAACATCTGAGTCTTCCTAAACTAACAAACTTGACAATACGAACTTGATGGAATTCAGTAAAGGTTTCTTGCAATTACACTCAAATGGCCTACGTTTAACATCAGCGTATGCACCGTATTCGAAGCTCGAGACTTGTAGCTCATTAAGCTCGTTCGAAACATCTGAAAACTCCTTTAACTTTCGAGGAAACGGCATTCAAAGGCATAATTAAATTAGCGCATCTATGATGCTCAACAGCACAGAGTTCGCGCGTCAGAAATCGCACTTTGTCACTGTCTTCACGAGCTGCAAAATCCACCGTGGATATATCTCCAAGCCTCACGCACCATGATTTAAACAGTATACCTGATTATGCCTCATATCGATATTCCGTGACAAAATCGGTGAGGTTATCAATGGTTAATCCCTATACACCTAGCTGAGGCGGTGAACATTGTTGCAACATTTTTGTCAGCATTTCAATGAGTTTGTTCTGGGTCTGAAGCATTTGCAAAATATATTCACATGCACCCTACCCGGATCTTTTGTTAACTGAAGGAACGAGATCGATTACTTAGCCACCGGTGCATTCATAACTCGCTTAGAGAACAAGAAGAACGAAGACCGTCTGAGCATTAAAACAGTGTACGTCCGAGTGCCGACATCGCGTGCCTCATGCACTCGACCACATGTCAAGCCAGAGTGAGAGCACTGTACACCGCATCAAGTCAACGCCGATTAAAGTTAACGCGTGTACGATCGACAACGCTGTCTGTCCATGACGTGACTTGCGTGACATCCAAAAGCTTGTGTCAGCGGTATGTCACCCTCCACACAGGGGCTGTTAACAATGCACAGAGACTGCAAAACTTGGCTATTTGTTTCGGAAACAGACAAACTATGCATTGCTAATTTTCCAGCAGAACTGCTCGTCTTTCTTCTAGTGACATGCTTTCAAGTCGTCGGCACGTCTGCCAATCGTGATCTCAATAACATACTGGAAGTTGTTGTGGCTTATTTACTGCCTCTGCGATGGCTGACACACGGGGCACTCCTTAGGACCACCTGTGGAAGCCCACATCTTCGTTTCTAAGGAGGTGCCCTTGATTTGATCGAGTAATGAATTGAGCATGTGAACCGCTAAAAACTAGCATTCGCCTTCCTACGTTTTCAAGTCGGTCCTTCAGTGAAGGCTCCCGATCAGTTTTTGACCATCAGTTCCCTCAACTCATTTCCCCTGTATGAGGCGGAGAAGTCCACCGACGGTGAATAGAAGATTGGTTGGGCGATACAATTTGGAACAATGATTCGGTTGGGGCAACTTCAACTGACTCTCCATGGACTGAATGACAAGACGTCACTGGCCTTCAGGTTCGCCCATGGTGAGCCTTGGACCGTTAACCACGTCCCTGGTAGGAAGCTGAATTATTCGATGAGGCCTTCCAAATCGCCGCTTCAGTATTTCCGTGACCCGAGCAAATCAGGCTTTGGTTGGCAACAATACGCCATGTTCGATGGCTGCCTTACCTCGATCCCTAAAATAATAAGCCAGTTTGGACAGCTTCTGTCTTTCAGCGTTGAAATTGTGCATAAAGCTGTGAAAAATGAAGTACGGCCCATCGGAAAGCCCCAGCTCGATTTTAAGTGGATTTACAGTGAAGAATTATTCGCGTATACGCTCCTCCATAGAGCTTTCCCAGGACCCACTAGCGTGAGGGCTATGAGGCGGGCTGGCTGGAATGGTATTTGTAACAATCTTATCGAATAGTCCTCCGTTCTTCTTAAATGTAGATCTCACCCCAACCTTCCGTGAAGTTCCATCAGCATCCGCATGGATTTTAGCTGCTCTTCCTCCAGACACACCTCTTCAATGAAGCTATCGTCCACCGTCAAATGTTGCCCGGAGCCATAATCAAAGCAAGGCTGAGGAGCATAGATGCACAATCGGACTTTTCCAATTGAGCTTCTACCGTTCTCACAGTTACCTCTAGACATGGTTGTTGTTCAGATCGAAGGACTTCAAGTATACCGCAGGCTTAGGAATTAGCAGGCAGACAAAGATTCTTCTTCCTTCCAAACGGTTAGAAAGTGTATAAACCTACGAAGCAGCACCAGAAACAAGCGCTAATGAAAGAAATATATACCTTGATACCAAACAACAAAACTGAGGGAGGGAATTCGCAGACGTTCCCCGAGTTTACCCGTTGGGTCTAAAAGGTTTTTAGTTTCAACTTCTCAACCAAATCTCCGAATCAGTTTCAGTTTTCACGCCACATGTCTATGACAGCCCCATAGTTAAAAGGAGCTGATGTTGTTTCGGCGATTGTAAAGCTCCACCTTATACCGATCTGCATAGAAATAGTTTTGAAAAATAATGCGTAGGGAACAAGCTCGTTTTCAGAGATTCATCATCAGACTAAATACATCACATTTTTTGCACATTTCACGGGGAATCGTTAGTGGAGTAAAGGGCGGACGTGTGGTTAATGAGGTCAACCAATTCAGTGTCACACTGCAATCAAGTACCCACTTGAACAATGGAACTTGACAGGCTAACCAAGTGGGGGGTTGCCTGAACAAAACGACTCTGGAGTATACATTCGGATCCCAATAGCCTCTGCTGTAGACAGAATCCTACTCCTCACCGCTCTCGACCGGATGGCCTTAAATAGGTGGATTGGACGAAATGCGTCCTTTGCGTTGACAGTGTGATTTGAATCCACCAGGTTTGATAGTATGGCGCTGCGGACAGACTTCGTTATACCAATGTTGAGCCAAGCTGTATGGTGTTCCTGGATCCGCTCCGATAAGCATCTAGTCCTGCTGCCAACATAACTGGTCCCACTAACAGGTATATGGGTAAACACAAAACAAGGCTGCAGAAATAGGCACTTTGTCTTTTAGACGTGGGCACAAAATCGGACTGGACGGAGAGTGAACTCGTAGTTTAGCGGCGTAGACTGTTCTGTTCACAGTGCTCATAAGCCTACGTGCAATAGTTTCGGCGAAAGTATCACCCTTGAACAGTAATCCGATATGCACTGTTCTTTTCTACAAGGCGCAGCTAGTTACGTATATCCCGCTGTCGCACGGCTCTATCTGTGAAACTATTCTAATAGACATTCTGTGTGAATATTGCGCGTATGAATGCTAACATTGTGCGTATGTCCATATTAATGGATGACCAACCAAGTTTCGAAAAATGGTGAATGAAAAGGACAAGACCCCACAAGTGAAGTGTGCGGAAAAATGATGTATTTAGCCTGACAATGAATCTCTGAAAACGAGCTTGTTCCCTAAACACTGTTTTCCATGACTACGCTGGGAATTTCCACGAAAAAATAGTTTCGATAAGGACGAACCCAAGTATTTTCTATTACTGCACTGTTGTAAACGGTCAGAGTCTATAAATGGAGCGTTGAGTGACTCTGCTGAAATTTGGCATGTTAGATGGCAGAATTCTACCCTGTCGGCAAAATCCTCATGAACCTGACAGCGAAAGACCGTGAAAACGTCGAGTGGGGTCGTATGCTTCTGTTTGTTGCAGGCGCCGACTCTGTACAGCACCGTACTCGCAGATGTTAAGTAACATACGGTGTTGGCTTTAGTAAAAGGAGACCCAGTTACTTATATACGGCACCTGAAGTCACCCATAGGTATACGAGCGTAAAACAAATGTTTATTGAACACAACAGTGCAAGGGATCATCCATGATATATGAATTATACACTGCATCCCATTTTGTCCAGCTTCAGTTCAGTTTTTAAATAGGTGTTGTTCCAAACCGGCGAAGTGTTTGTGTGATAGTTGTGCATGAGAATATTGAAAACCCCTCAAGACGTCGCCCGAGAAACACTCTTAAGAAACTGCCTAATAGCACTGTTATTGAAGAATCTCTTGAAGGTTGCTGTAATGGGAGTAATATTTGAAGGGGTCTCATTTTTAATTATATCGAGTAATGCTCATGACCTCTGAGTAACTTCATTGTAAGCCCATTGAGCCGCAACATATACCATGTGATTTGAACACACGCTATTCATTGGACGTCAATCATTTCATCCCTCAATGGGCACCATTTTAAGCCTGCTAAGTTCACTTTACATGAAAACTGCGTGCCCTGATTTCTGCATTCGCGCGATCGTTGCTAGTTTAGTCCGGCTATAGCCACATCCACCTTTAGCATCAAAGAAACCGAAATCTTCGGAATTTTTCAATCAACCAAGAGGAATTTGCTCGAACCTACACCCGATCTAGTGTGGTAGAATCTGTTGCGAACAACTACTGTGAGAAATTGTACATGAGCTCACGCGATGCTGACGCATGTCACTATCGAGGCTCTATGTGGTGGCTTTCACTGCACCCACAACATTCACGCACTGGTTCCCGAAGGTCCCTCTCGGCTTCCGCAGGGGTGTGTTACAAGAACGATTACAGTCCTAGTTACACATGGCCCTAACTGCTTCCGACCCAGTGAGGGCAGATTAGGGTAAATATTGGCCATCAGCTGGGCCACTGCAGACAAGTCCGTGCCAATATATGATCAACACGGCTTGTAGATTATTGAGGCCAGATGCGGGCAGGTTGCGGGCCAAGTGTTTCTTGTCATATTTACTGCAAATATGGTTGAATGCATAGCCATAAAATAAGGTGCTTCTGTTTTCATTCGTCATTTTCTTTTTTCATCAAACATGCCCTTTGTAAACCGCTTTTGTTTTATCACGTCCACAAAAACCATTCTTTTTCTCATATGTTAACCAAGTCCATCAGGGTTAACAGTAGCTGCTTTTTTCGTGTGGCGATTTATAAGGTATACTTATATCTACCCCCATATACACGCTGATTCATAACTTCGCCTTAGCTTGCTTCCAGTAAGTCATTATGGTATTTCGTAAACAAAGTGAACTGAGCAATTTCTGATGCATCCTTGGAACCTGGTTTATTACACGCAAGCTAACGTGTACGATTTCAGTTACATTTATCTTCACTATACGAGGAACAAGCATCCAGACGAGAGGATTCCAAGTTGCTACCAATGAGATTATCGGGAAACCTATCAAGAATGCTTCCCCAAAGTACTTTTCGTCAACTAACCCCCACACCCGTGTACTTCTTCTGTTCAACGAGGGTTTAGTAGTATTTTCCTGTTGCTAATACCAGCATGCATATCTTGAACGTCTGCGCCTTATAAGAAAACCAAACTATGCGCTTTTTGATAATCGTCAAGACAAACGGCCTAGTCTGGGTTTCATAATGGTGCTAAGTCAGGTTGTTTCGATCTGGATGATACCAGAAAGGCTGTTGTTCGACGGTTATCTTTGACCCTCACTGCCGGTACTAGGTCTGCAACGACTAGTGTTTCCAAAACAACAACGCTGCGGGCAACTAGCCCCCGGCCAACGACAACGTACCCAAACGAGGCCTCTCATCGATGTAATAGCTAAGAGGTGAACCATGAGAAAGCTTGTGTCTAACTCACAAGAACCGGAACAAAAACAATATATAGATGGTTGGATTTTAACGGTGTTCGGTTGGGCATAGTTCATCGTGCCAATTAGTGTTTTCCTCTGAACTTCTGGCCCAGCTCCACTGAAACGTTGAGTTGGTTTGTTGGATGAAGAATTATCCGATAGATGGAATTGTTCCTAGAGAGACAAAGAAGAAAGCAACTTGGTGTTAATATCACGTGGGGATCCTAGATCGTGCCACATACTGTCTTCTGTCTTGCACGATAAATGTTTGTGTTCCTAGTTCGTGGCCCACACCCCAACACCTCAAGAAACGTACTGACCCCTATCGGTTCCACGTGAGGTCCACACGGGTGTGCCACTTCGAAAACCGTTCGACATTCTTTTCCTCTTCTTACGCAATAATGTCGTACAAGTTGTACTTACCGTACTTATATGTGCAAGAAATATAACAGGCGCGAAGACCTTGTACGAAGAAAGGAATACGAGAAAAAGAAATTGCGTTAATTTAGACAGCTGGTCAGCACACTTGCCAGTATAGGTCAAAATAGATTAGAGCATAGTCCACACCGGAAACTTCATGCATTCTGTCTGTTATTGCCAGCAACAGTTTATTTCTGTAACGATACACTGTCGTAACTTGGAGATAACCCTTGTCTGTCTGTTGTAAATTACGTGTTACGAGTGTGTCGCTTAGTGTTCTGTTTCAAACAGATGATCGTCACTGGTGCATGAGAAAATCGCGTTTTCAGATTGTCAAACAGACGAAGGGGGCACTTCCGAAAGTTCCATTCCTCATTTGCTCGTATTTATCATCTCCATAAGTGACCTTGACATCACAATCAAGATACACTTCATATGTGAGTTTGAAGGTACAACAAGTGCAAAGGGTTCAGCAGTGAGGAGTCAGAGCGATTCAGACTGCACGTATAACTCCTCAGAAATTGAACAATATAAAGCCTTAGTAATGTTAAAATAAGTGCCTGTCAGAAGAACAAGTTGCCTCGCGCGTGATTCGAGTAAACGGAGCAGTCTCTGCAAAGAACGCTTCATATTGTTGTTAGAATGATTTCGAATTTAAGGGAGGCAACCCACAAGCGGAGAACGAGTGTGGACGAGGAGCGTGGTTACTAGCCTCCTATCAGTGACCACCACTCAACTCCCGAATATTCAGCGATCATCTAATCGAATCAAAGTATCACCGAGAGAAACCTGGCACAAACTGATCAAGGCAGGCAATTCTAAATTGCAGTAACATCCGTTGAAGCCGTCAGCGGGTACGCGGGAAGGCGCATAAGTACCGCCAGCCAGCCGATATTCAGATCCTGTTTCTCTATTAGGGTCTTGTTGGAAGACGCTTCATGGTGTCTGCTGATACAGTCGCTAAATACCCAGAATTTGCCATTTTCATTCTACTTCATCATGGGACAGTGTGTCGGTTGACACCTCCGCGCTGTAGTTGCAACACCCTAAATTGCGTAGAACTTCCGGGTGTGTTACAGCATCATGGTTGAATAGCCAACTTCTGGATTGGGGTCTCTGAGAAATCCTCCCTTCAAAGTAGCAGGGCGTTTTTGTGGTCATCTTAGCATTGGACAGTACCCAACCAACTTGGTTTCGTGGCAGGCCCGTCTCATAATGCAAATGTCTACAAAAGTTCTTCTTTCATCCTTGTGCAATGCATGTCGGTCTCCCATAGGAAGTTTCTTGCATCCTGAAGTGCCTCTGCCAGTGAAATATGATTCCCACATCGTTTTAATCATATCATCTGGGAAAATCTAACGTATTGAGAAAAAGCTGACGGGATGTTCACTCCAGTGGATGGTACGATATGTATCTCTAAGACTCCAGTCAAAGGAGATTTCATATTCATAAGAGCCATTATTACGGCTCAGCCTGCATCTTTCCGGAATCCCAAAGCTCTTCCAGGTCGAACTTTTAGACGAATGGTCTCTCACGTGAACGCACCTACCCATCTCAGATTGTTCGACACCAGCTCGTGTCATTGGCGGCAGGTTTACCGTACTGGCTGAATCCGTTGTAATATGGTGCTACCTATTGAAGAATCTTAACTCACTTGATACTCGATTGCCAAGCGTTACGGAAGTCCCGTGTGCGGTGCGGAACACCACATAGCATGATCGCCCCTGGAAACCAGTCGTTTTCCGCGAGACTTATTGATTACTGTAGGTTCAGATCAGCCACCTGGGAAAGCAGAGGTTTTGAACGACGTTTCTGGGCCGCAGAAACTAATCAAAAAACCCTTATCGTCTTAACTTCGTTCCCAGTAGCAACGGCGTTTGTTACAGCCTTGCCTTTGTTTCCCAAAACCCTCTTAGGAAATTGGATTTCTGGCGAACGAAGTGACACCGGCTTTCGTTCAAAGTAGCCTAGCGTCGTTGCGACGATTGATTGACAAGGTGGGTACAGCCAGATATATCGTGACTGACTCTGCGCAATGAGCATTTTAGGTCCACACTTCAGGCCTACAAGTTTTCGCGCAGTCATTTTCAGTTCCATTTTTTCAACAAGCCCGTCGTTTAACCTTGCACCGACCCATAAGCTGGGTGTTTGCTGACGGAAATCGAGAACTTGCAATCAGGTTTACATTCCGCACGTTTTTGACTGCGTGTGATGATTTACATACGGGGTCGTCACGATCTTACATGTGTCCACTGCTGTAGGTCAGTATATAGGTCTGTTGATTTGCGGCGAACGTGCCGAAACTTGTGAAAGTATTGTTGAGGCAACCGTTGATAATCTCATAGTCAGGAAGAGCAGTTCACATCTCACAAACTCGCTATAAAAAGAATCCGCGATGAGAATCTAATCAGCAATGTAGTTCTACTGCTGTGAAAGAGTGGCCTCTCGGTGCGCTACTAGAAGTCTTATTGAACATGGTGCTACATGGATGCCTTGTATATGTAAGCATTGAAAGTGCAATAATAAGGCCACTTCTGATCCGGAGGAACTCCGAAGGGCATAGAATCCAAGCTGAGTGTTTGACGATGATAATAATAATATATATTTCTCAACGCATATGAGAGAAGCATGCTGGTTATGCGCGATCACTGCAGATATTTACAAACGCTACAAAAACAAATTGTTAAATAATGACACAAACAAGAAGTCTGCTGTAAAAAAAGAACGTGGTCAAAAAGCAAATGATTGTAGTTTATGAAACTGACGCACGCAACAGAGAAGGAGCTAGTTCGCTCGCTTCACAGATCTAATAAAAAATGGGATGTTATACTAATTTACTTCTCACGAGGTTTTCAGGGGCAATTCTTTTTATAGTTCAAGGTCACTCCGGGGGGGACGTCCAAACGCATCTTTGGAGTGTTTCGCAATTAGGGGATAAAGCTGGCGTCCGGAAAATGTGAAGATATGTCGGCTTTGACGAGGTAAGGCGGAAAATCCAAAAATTCAGCAAACCATTGGAGAGGTTCCGACACACGACTTCGTAGACTGCTCTTTCGACTTCAAAACACATAGCTTGGAGATATAAAGGACCTTCGTAGCACGTCACTGCGCTATTGTAAGTGGCATTCAGTCCTTCTGAAGGAACAGCGACCGGATTGCGACTCAGTTCCCGAGGTGCGGCTGGATGAGTCTGTCGTGCACAAGTTGAATTCACTGATGCTCAAACTGAGCAGAGAGCTCTTGAGTGAAGTCAGGGCGTTATTAAACTTTTCGCAATCACCGCGGCGTTGAGTGAGCTTCAGGAGTAACAGGGGGCCATTCTTAAGACATCCTTATCAGTCACGGTTACTTGAAAAGGTGTGCCACTAAAACGGCAAACGGGATTCGTCGGGTGGTGGGTGTGCACAACCCTGCAATTTCTAGCATCAGAACAAGCTTATTGAAGAAGTAATAACCATAGAGAGTGTCGAGACCATTCTATAAGACGATGGAATCGTCAGAGGTGTTCTTGGCATGCCAAATTCTGACACCGTCTGCACCATCGAGGAAAACGAGATCGAGATGGTAAGATTGTTTATAGATGAGAAATAGGAGCATATGAGGAATGGAACTTTCGGAAGTGCCCCCTTCGTCTGTTGGAAAATCTGAAAACGCGATTTTTTCATGCACCTCATACTCTATTTGGTGAAGTAAGACCCCAGCCATCGTGGGATACTTCCTCATACACCGTCAAATTTCTGTTTGCCTGGGACAAACATTGAAGCCGGACACCAGCCACACTTGTTTGCAGTCTTCGTATTCAGATAAACTTTCCAGCCATCCTCCTTCGAAAATAGGACAAATTTGACAGTGTTTATATATGTAGGATCTACCCAGGTAGCTCTCTGGAATCCATTTGTCCATTCGTCAATGTCAAGCAGAGGATTCCTTACACGTAATTTTCGCTTGAGAAGGCCATGATGGGGACAGCAGAAGTTACGAAAGGAAATGTGCTTGAGAAGTTACTCATGTACGGATGTCTTTGAAGGCAATTACCTCCAAGGTCCCTGGATGATAGTCGTTAGGAACAATTCTTTCAGATTACTGATGAGTGGTCGGGGAGTTGGTTTACTTTCAAGTTGACCATCACTCACATTTGATCGCAGCTTTCGCATTCAGATAGACTTTCCAGCCAGCCTCTTTCGAAAAGAAGCACCAGACTCGAGTTTCGCTCTCATTAGAGCTCGTCAGTAGTGCATATCCTTGCCACGGCCGGGATTTGGACTCCGGACATTCCAATCATGAGAGAGTGGTTGAGCGTTCAGATTTGATAATTCGGTCGTGCCCAATGTGAGGTCAACAGCGCAGTGGTTAACACGGTTGCCTCATGACTGGAATGTCCGGAGTTCAAATCCCGGCCGTGACAAGGATATGCACTACTGACGAGCTCTAATGAGAGCGAAACTCGAGTCTGGTGCTTCTTTTCGAAAGAGGCTGGCTGGAAAGTCTATCTGAATGCGAAAGCTGCGATCAAATGTGAGTGATGGTCAACTTCAAAATAATTCTTTCATTACCTATGGGCGTTAATGTGATTTTCGCTGATTTCCATTGGCTGTGATCTGTTACATCTTAAATAGCCTGGGATGACGTGAAGCCAGTGAGGCAGGCAGTCTGCTGGGCCGCTTCGCAAGTAGGTTTTGAGTAACATCCTTAGGGCTGCTTGGAACATCGTCGAAGCCTGAAATTCCTATGAAACAAAATGATTGTACATTCGAATACGACGGTGAAAGCAATCTCAGCATTATATTGTCACTCAATCCGGAGACAATATATTGTGGTGAAAATCTCGATTTACCGATCATCTAAAATCCGAAACAAAAGGAGGTGTGACAAACGGCCAATCCAAATATCGCGTCAATGATACAACACCAGGATTGGGCGAACGGTTTCGGTGTTGTGTCCTCCGTTATTCGTCAATTCATCTGTTCCGTATTCCACCAAGTAACACACCGTTTATGATGTTGCATGTGCTAATGAGATCAGCCGATGACAGGTCGTGATTTTTTTAATGCTGTTGTACATCCATAAATTCGGTGTCTCAATTCATGAATAACAAGTGCTTACTGCTGCCAGTATCAAGTATTCGCCTTATTACTTGTGTGGGAGTTTTCAATTCAAGTGCGATTTCTATGGCTATTTGAAGTCCCTAATTCTGAGCACCACAAATTGGCGTCGCGGAATGGAACTGTCTGCAATTGAACAATTAAATCTTCATGCTGGTGCGAAAGAAATCGAGGAATGAGTCGGACGATCTGGTGCAGCACTCGTCGTGACGTGAAGAAGGAAAAATAATCAGCTTTCTTCGTTACCGCTGGTGGTCGTGATTTGTATTGGTTACTGAAGAATCTGGCCAAGTCGAATGCCCCGGCCTCGTTGCCGTTCGACGAACTAAAGAAATTGCTGTTAAAGCACGTGCTCCCAGTCAAGTTCTAGGCCACAGAACGGGCGGAGTTCAATTCATTAGTGCGTTCAACAAGCACGAGCTTCCGTAAGTTCGTTCTACAATTGCAAAATCAAGCTGCTCGTTGCAACTTTGGTGACAAACTGGAGGAGCATCTACGTGATTGATCGATTGCTGGCGTCAATGACACTGATCTTCAGCATAGATTTTTGGTCCAACAAGATGTGACTTTCCGAGAGGCTCAAGACGTCTGCGAGCGGTAGGATGACGTCAATGCCGATACAGCTGATTCGGGCGTGACATTATTTCAGAAAACCAAAGCGCATACTGCCACCCGAAATCAACCAGTAAGCAGGCCTTCTTATGCATCCATCATCGATCCCGGTTCAAAGAAATTTAACAGGTGTTTCTCGTGCGGTGAGTTACACTTACGATCATCTTGTCGATTTCCCAATGCTATATTTCATTTACGCGATAAACCTGGTCATATTAAGGAGGTGTGTAGAAGTCATAAACGTCACCTGAGTCAAGTTAGAGAGACAAGTACTATAGAACCACCCACTGCTGCTTACTCATTGCAAATAAAATCCAGGGCTGAGCACTTTATTCATAGATGCCTCAAGTTCAAATCAGGATGTAAGTATGAATTTATTGTGGACACAGGAAGTAGCGAATCCATCATTCACGAACCGTCACTAAGTTGCATGGCCCCTGATGCCCAACTGAGAGGAACAACGATGGAAATACGCGGAGTTACCAGTCATCGGTTAGCTCTGCTAGGTGAAGCTGATGTCCTGATTGTGGGTAATGATAATGAGCTGATTCCACTGCGTTTCTTGGTGTTGGAATTAAGTCCAGCCATTCTGGGATTAAAAGCTTTAAGACAGCTTGATTGTGCTCTTTCACTAAATACTAATTACAAAAATGGTCCAAGCGAAGAGTACCAAGCCCAGTTACGCAACCTGATAGTTCAGTGTTCACAAATTTCAGGGGGGTGAAAGTAGAGCCAGCAAAACTGGGGGTGCGAAGGGACCAGGTTTTTCGAAAGCGCCCAATAATACCTTATGGAATGAGAGGACATGTGCATAATGCTCTCAACAGGTTGAAGGAAGACGGCATAATCTCGCTGGTTAACTCATCAGCATGGGCCACACCAATGGTTGTGGCTATGAAAGAAGATGGCAAATCACTTAGGATTTGTGGTGACTATAGATTAACGCTGAATCCAAGAGTGAAAAAGTGCGCAGCAACAACTGAGGAGCCAGAGGATTCTATGAAAGCCCTGCACGGTAACAGTGTTTTCTGGGATTGACCTGACACACACACTTGCAAATTCCATTGGAGTTTGATTCTAAGGCGATCACTACGGTTAACACCACTTGGGGATTATTTCAGTACAATTTTTTGCCGTTTGCATTGCACGTATCAGCTGGGATATTCCAAGCTGCAATTGATGAAGTAATTACCGATTTACCAGGAGTACGCGCTTATCAAGACGATGCAACTTTATACGCCGACAAGGCAGTGGAGCATGATAAGAGGTTGCTTTCACTTCTGGAACGATTCAGGGGTATGGACAGCCATAAGGTCTTCTAAGTGCGTGTTCCAAGTGCGAGAGCTGAGTTTTCTTGGCTTTACCATATGTGATAAAGGATGCAAGCCGGACACTAACCGGTACAAAGCCTTGGTTACCGTTACATCGCCAAGATACCAGGATGAGCTGCGATCAATGGTGGGATGTTTGCAGGGTTATTCTCGTTTTATCCCAAACTTTTCGACGAAAGCACAACCATTATTTGCGGTACAGTCAGCAGAAACATGGTCTTGGACGCAAGAAGACGAAATCCTTCTGCGGGAATTAATAGAAGTTGTGATTAAAAGGCCGATGTTAGCCCCATTTACTATGTCTGAAATTACCGCGCTGATCACCGATGCATCCAGTGTTGGCATTGGTGCTGTGTTGGAACAGGATGAATATCCGATCATTTGCATATCACGTTTGCTGAATAAGGCTGAGCAAGGATATTCACAAACACACAAGGAGGCGTTAGCAGTCTTGTGGGTTGTCAGGAGGCTGCATAAATATTTATTCGATATTAGATTCAAGTTTGTTACTGATCACCAGCTCTACAGTATTTATCTGACCTTCACAAATCATTTGCCAAAGCATCAGCGGCAATGATACAGCGATGGAGTCTAGTTCTAGCAGCATACGAATATGTCATCGTTCATCGTCCTGGTAAACAGGCTCCTCAGGCGAATTTATTATTACGGTATTCCAGTTTTTCAGCCGCTGAAGCTTGTTTGCTTGCTTCGCCAGCTATTCCAAAGAGCCGGGAAAACTTGATCAAGACAACTAAGAACTATTATGGCACTGTAATTACCGCGACGACCAGGGTTTCGCAGAAACACCCAGTATTATTCCAGAACCGAGAGGAGTTTTCACTACAACCTGATGGTGTGCTGTGTCGGAGAGATCAATAGGTCATTCCACCACCGCTACGAAAGGCGGTATTAAACGACTTGCATAGAGGTCACCTGGGCGTGGAGAAAATGAAATCCTTGGCTCGACGGATACGTTGGTGGCCAGTGATAAACTCGGATCTCAAGAGCATTGCAATGAGCTGCCACTCCTGCCCCCGCAAAATAAAGACAAGGCCGAAGAATTGGATACCTTGGCCGGACAGCTACCTACCATGGCAACGGGTGCATGCAGATTATTGTGGACCACTTATCGGTAACTATCATATTCTGGTGTTAATTGATCCATCCTCACAGTGGCCAGAAGTATTTATTGCAACCTCACCTTCCACGGCATTTACCATGCGAGCATTTCGTGAATGTTCCAGTCGTGAAGTTATTCCGCAGGTGTTGGTGACAGACAACGGGTCACAATTTTGTTCCGCTGAAATGAAACATTGGCTTGACGGCATCGGGTATCGTCAATTGCGAACGGCGCCTCGACATGCATGTTCAAACGGGGCCGCAGAAGATCTGGTGAAAACGCACAAAAGTGCCGTGAGTTCAACTAATCCTGAAACATTTGCTGAACTGGATGTGTTTCTCGGTAACTTTCTGCTTCTTTACAGGAACGCAGCCCATTGCACAACGAAGGAGAGCTCAGCGGTGCTATTTAAATCAGAGCGACTAAGAGCATCACTTCAGTGTGTATATTCAACGGATGCGATATATTTTCGTGGAAATGATCTGCGACCTGCCAAAGGATTGATCACTCGTCAGCTAGGCAGCACAATGGTAGAAATTACTGACATGCACGATGCCACCATTCATCGGAGACACACCGACCAAATCCAGTTTCGAAGCACTGAAAAAGTGGCCATGGAGGAAGCAGAACACCTTGTACTGCAAGAGTTCGATGCCCCGAGAAGATCGGAACGATTGGCAAATGTGAATGCGGAGGCATCTAGAAGAGGGGAAGTTGTGATGGAAATCTCGATTCACCGATCATCAAAACCCCGACATAATAGAAGATCTGACAGACGGCCAATCCAAATATCGCGTCAATGATACAACACCAGGATTGGGCGAACGGTTTCGGTGTTGTGTCCTCCGTTATTCGTCAATTCATCTGTTCCGTATTCCACCAAGTAACACACCGTTTATGATGTTGCATGTGCTAATGAGATCAGCCGATGACAGGTCGTGATTTTTTTAATGCTGTTGTACATCCATAAATTCGGTGTCTCAATTCATGAATAACAAGTGCTTACTGCTGCCAGTATCAAGTATTCGCCTTATTACTTGTGTGGGAGGTTTCTATTTATGTACGACTCCGAGGGCTATTCCGAGTCCCTAATTTTGAATATCACACACATCCATTTACTCGTCCCTGTTTATAAGGTTTGTGACCACCAATAAATCAAATTTTCAAGTGCTCAAATCAGTGGTGCAGACCGCACAACAACATATCTCCCAGAGGTGGAGAGCATGGGCGGGCTGTCATAGATGGTGAAGATTTGTCATAATCTTCCGTGAAGAGCGGAAAACCGAGTATGCGCGCCAAGTTTGAAATATAAATAAATCAGTAATATTTTGGAATTTTCACCTAGTTCTTTCCTTCTCTTAAGCTGTTCTTCTTGAACTTCAACCACGTGATATTCGTCAAGTCGTGCTGGGACCTGAGAGAGGTCATTCTAGCTCTAGCACTGTCTTTGATCCCGTCTACTAATCAGAGTATTCTCAGATTGATGAAGGTGACTGTACTACCACTACCCTCTACTATCCACCGTTTAGTATCCGAAAAAATGCTCGAATAATCTTGATGCGGACCTGGTCGGCCATGTTCTCGATGCCCATTTGATGATAAAATGTGATCTATATATCGTAACATACAACCAGAAGAGCAGACAGAGTGGGACCAGAGATGTAGTACGCAACACAAGGCGATAGTTCAAAAACAAGTGTCCTCCTTGTTTGTCTAACTGACTGTTGGTTTGAGATCCCCGTGCACAACGTTGACGTAGCGGTATGTGTAACGACAACCACTTCGAAGTCGATCCGTGCGCGCTGACGACTTTCGGCCGCGTGTTACAATACCAGGGAAGATGACGAAATACCGTTGAAGGGAAGTTTTCCCCGTTCGTCGCTGCACGATAGACTCACCGAAGCTCACTCGTGCTGAGAGCTGGACATTGTAGCGTTTTGTACACCATTTTCTACTTCATGTTTTTTATTGTTATTCATGCCTTTTCATCTTCTTCAACCTCGCATGTACACATGATGTTTGAACGAGGTTAATCGATACACAGAGTGATTAATAATTTTCAAATTACACTTCCGAATTCGCGAGTTCTGCTCGCTGTTCGCGTTCAAAGTCAGTGACGTACAAGTCTTTGGAAGAGTTAGAATTCGGCGGAATCAACCGTTTAGGCCGGCGAATTTATTTATTTATCTGTCGTTGGAATTATCTCGATTGTGACATCGAGACCATCTGGGGGACGCACGACAAGTAGTATCAATTGGGAATGTGGGGTTCTGCGATTTTTCTTCATCAGTGTCTCCCGATACCCACGGTTATTGGTGGCTTTCAGTCCTCTGATAACTGTGACGCTCTGTGGCTTCGACTACCACTGCGTGGCCAAGACTCACCCCCTAGTGAAGGTTATTTGTCGTTGTCCTTCATCAGACGTCCCCGACGACAACAACCCTCTGGTAAGCCTAGAAAACTTCCTAGGCCTACAACGCTTTACTCATTCGCTTATTATGGGTGATTTTAATGCACCCAAGATAAACTGCGCACCACTTTCCCACCAGAACTGTGAAAGCGGATTCTCGACTTCCTTATCAACGCTGATACGTCGGAAAGCGTGGTCACAGCACGTTACCGTCCCGACGCGGCACCGTTTTGGTCAGATTCTCTCTCCGCTCGACTTAGTTATCACTAATGAGAGCCACCTGGTAGACAGAGTGATCGTCAGGCCGCCACTTAGACACAGTGACCACTCTCCGTTAACCTTTGATCTTATCTGTTACTGGCTACAACAACCAGCAAAAAGGTCCACCGTTCGAAACTTTAATCAGGCACATTTTAGTGGCCTAAGAACCTACCTAGGTTAACTTTCTCTTGACTTGGAGTCCGTGGACCAGAACCACCACACGTTTAATCGCGCAATTCAGAAAGCAGACGACTTATTTATGCCGCGCAAACTGTACATTTTCTCTTATCGGCCACCTCTCTCACGCAGGATACGTCGTTTTCTCGACAACCGTTCCCAGTTATTCGCGGAGCATAAGCTTACAGAAAAACTCAGAGGACCTAAGCGCGTTTCACATTGTCCGAAACAGGTGTTGGCGGGAAATCCGCGAGCACACCAAGCTCATACAAGAGAAGATCCTCATTAGAGCCCGCGGGGACAAAACTTCTTATTTAAGCATATGCGACGACTCAGAAAGAACAAACGTTCCGCCCTTTCTTTACGACTGCCCAACGGGGAGATTTTATCTGACTCCCTAGTTGTGGCCGAGTTATTCAGAGAGTACTTCTCGGAAATCTACAACGTCGCATTCCCGAGCTGGCATCCTGTACTACCGTTGCAGAAGTTCAGGCAACCACTCGTCACTGCTGAGTTTTCTGTGCTGGATGTTGAACACCTTTTACTCAAGGTTAATCCATATAGTGCAATGGGTCCTGACAGGATCCATCCCAGAATACTCAAGGAAGCAGCTGTTAGTCTGGCTGAACCTCTTTATCAGCTGTTCAAGCAAACACTCCAGACTAGCATCCTCCCTAGCGCATGGAAAGAGGCGATGGTCACACCCATATTTAAAGTGGGTGACCGATACTCTCCGGCTAGCTATCGGCCAAGGAGCCTTACTAGCATCCGTGCAAAATAATGGAGCGCATACCAAAGCGCGCCATACTCAATCACTTCTTATCAAATGATCTTTTTTCTCCCACACAGCATGGCTTCCTTCCTAATCGGTCATGCCTAACAAACATGCTTATTTTCATAGATAGTCCGACGGATGCCGAAGACAATTGCCCCATCTCTGATGTTATCTTCCTTGATTCCGCCAAGGCGTTTGACCAAGTCCCACACGGCCCCCTGAAACAAAAACTGGATGCCTACGGTATTCAAGGAGAGGTTCTTCGATGGATTGCCTCTTTTTTGATAATAGAACGTTTAGAGTCGAGACCGGGTCAGAACTTTCGTCCTCCTCTTGTGTACAGACGACCTAAAAATCTGGAATACCACTGATCCCGGTGCACTATAGGTTGATCTTGACGCGATCAAGCGCCGGTCGGACGATTGGAGTTTCCCACTAAATGACAAGGAATGTGCTCACAGGTCACTCGGTGGAGGTCCTGGCAATGCTTTCATGATTCATAGCGCATCTAGCACAGTAGGTATCATGAGAATCGATCTGAAGAAAGATCTGGGCATCTGGTTGTCGTCTAACTCGTCCTTCACGTATCACCATGAGATGGCGGCAAAAAAGGGATTTGCCGCTCTTATGATAATTAGGCCCACTTCCCCCATATGGGCAAGAAAGCTTTTCAAACGCTTTGGGGAATTTATATAAGACCGCTCCTCGAGTATGCCAATCAGGTCATGTATACCGGTCTGAATAGAGACATATTAGCTGTTGAACGTGTCCAGCGCGCGGCTACCAAGATAGTCGTGGGCCTGAGTAATGTTACTTACGAGTCTCGACTTGAAATTCTTGACCTTTACCCATTTGAGTTTCGAAGACTCCGCGGTGATTTAATACTCACACACTTCTTCTTTAGAGTAGGTCTTGTAGAACATTTCTTCACTGTAGCGAATGATGATAGCCGGCGAGGACATATAGGAAGCTTTTCAAGCTTCGTCCTCGGACCTCTCTTAGGCAGCAGTTCTTTTCTTACAGGGTTATTAACTATTGGAACAGCCTTCCTTCCAATGTCGTCAGCAGCACTTCTATGGATCGCTTTAAAGCTTTGCTTGATTCTCACTTACCTAAAATTGCATTGTGCGAATAATCTTTCTTTGTTCTTGATATTCATTGTAATCCCCAAGAACGGTGCTACATCCTGTTCCCAATGATCGACTTTCAGATAAACAGGAGCCCGATGACACTGAGCAAGGAAAACCGACAGGATCCAGGAACCTTGGGCTGTTGCCTCGAACCCGTGTATCAATCGCTGAATCATTTGGTGCAGTGGAACACTAAACCAACGTGCCTCCACGAAATATTGTGAGTTATTTGTTTTCCTTTCCATCAGATTTCTACTTCCTATTCACACCTGAGTTTCCATATACTGTTTAGAGCCACTATAACATTAACCGGCTATGTAATATTCCAGTTGGGCCAAACACAGGTTACAGTGCACACAGTGTCTAACGTTAACAATCGAGCACAAATCGGTCTACTTCACAGAATAGGAAAAACCACGAATAAAAAAGAAACGTGTATTAACGCAACTCAGATACCGAGAGAGTTCGATCAACAACGTGTCCTTGTGCATATATATATACGGGGCCCCACGGTCCGGGAGTTCCCACCAATCAGACGTGGTCTCACGCTCACTGACCGCCGACCTCAGGTTCTGGTTGGTCACCTTCCTCAGCCCGTTGCACGGACGCGGCCAACCCACGTGTTCGAGGACCTGAAAGGAAGCGGAAGGGAGTATGTGTGGCAAAACAACATGGCGGCGCACTACATGCTACTACACTACTCCCCCCCGTCGAGAGCACTGGCCGCAGTGCTCCGGACTGCCCTCCCTCTGGCGGTACAGTGCACTCCCCAGCTACTTCTAACTCCTCGCAATTAGTTGATCGATCCTGTCCTGTGGTATCAGGCTTTAAACGATTGAAATGTACCACTCTGAGTCCGGACCCATTGTCGTTAACGTCCCGTATAGTGCAGGTGGATTCGGAAATGATGTCGTGCACAACGTATGGCCCCTTCCACTCATGAAACAATTTTTTTGGAATTCCAGTTTCTGGGGCTTCTGCACGCAACCAAACTTTATCGCCGGGCTTCAAGGGGCTTCCATATGCTTTTCTATCGTAGTAATCCTTCTGTCTCCTTTGGGCCGTCCGCAGGTGTTCCCGTGCTAACGCATATGCTTTCGCCAGTTTGTCACGTAGCTGAACGCAATAGTCTGAGGCTAATAGGTTATCTGGCGACAATCTGGGTACCAGCAAGTCGGACGGCAGTCGCATCTCTCTTCCCGTCAGCAGGTAGTGCGGTGATTGTGCGGTAGAAGAGTGGACGCTAGCACGGTATGCGAGCAGGCACTGAGATACGGCTTCGTCCCATGAGCGGGTGTTTTCTGAACTCACAAACGCTTTCAAGAGGGACTTCAGGGTGCGGTTGACGCGCTCCACAGCACCATTACCCTGCGGATGATAGGCGGTCGTCCTTGTCTTCCTTATGCCCAGTATTCTACACAGTTCATGCATCATTGTACTCTCAAAATTTGACCCTCTGTCAGTGTGCAATTGAGTTGGGGCGCCCCAGCGCGAGATCCAGTGGTCGAAAATGAATTTGGCGGTAGTTCCGCCATCCGCTCGTGGCACTGGCACCGCTTCACACCATTTAGTGAAATGATCTACCATCACGAGAATGTACCTATTCCCTCGGGTGGTCTCTGGTAGTGGCCCGACGATGTCAACTTCTACTATTTCATTCGGATACCCCGTCAGCATGCTCTGTAACGGTGCGCATTGTTGTCTCTTGGGGTTTTTAATTTGTGCACACAGACCACAACTACTGCACACATCCTTGACGTCTCTTCGTTGGTGGGGCCACCAGAAACGTCGTTTCGCGGCTTCTTCAAGTTTGTTCTGGCCCGCGTGCCCCAAATTCTCATGCAGTTCCTGCAAAACACTTCGAACCGCCGATTCTGGGACCACAATTTGGCTTTCATATGTCGGGCCATATTGATAATAAAGGACATTATCGGCTATATAGAGATGGTTCCACAACGACCACAGGCAACGCGCCTCCCAACTACTTCCTGCCATCTCTTGGGTGGTCGGACGTGGCCCCCCCTCTTTTATTCGTCTGTATATGATTTGTAGATCTGCATCGCTACTTTGAATGGCAGCCCATCGATTATTCTCCTCTGGCCTGATGGTGATCGCCATGGAGTACCTCGTGCATGAGGGGCAATCGCCATGGTCGCGAATCGGTCTTCTAGATAATGCATCAGCATTTCGGTGACGCAGACCAGGCCTGTGTTTACATTCAAAGTTGTACTCTTGTAAAAACTCTTGCCAACGTGCAACTTGCCCCTCCGGGTCCTTAAAATTCTGCAGCCATTGGAGTGATGAGTGGTCCGTTCGAACCAAGAAACGCCTTCCGAGGAGATAGTGACGGAAGTGTTTAATAAAATGTACTAGAGCGAGCATCTCCTTTCTAGTGGTACAATAGTTCCTTTCACTTCTGTTGAGGTTTCGGTTTCCATAGGCAATAACATGTTCTTTATCATTATTGTCTAACTGAGATAGTACAGCCCCTATAGCGACGTCACTGGCGTCAGTATCCAAGATAAACATTTTCGCGTCCGCTCTTGTGTCTGGGAGTGCCAAAATGGGGGCAGTGCATAACGCATCTTTTAATCGATCGAACGACTGTTGACAATCTTCGGACCACTCGAACACTCGCCCCTTTTCCGTCAACAATGTTAGAGGTTTAGCTATGTGAGAAAAACGGGGAACGAATCGTCGATAATAAGAAGCCAACCCAAGGAAACTACGAATTTCCTCAACACTCTCAGGAGTTGGCCATTCTTTCACCTTACGCACCTTTTCGGGATCACAGCTCACACCGGACTGTGAGATGACGTGTCCTAAATATTTTACTTCGGTCCGCATAAACGAACATTTGGCTGGATTCAATTTCAGTCCAGCCTCCGCTAGTCTTGAAAGGACGTTGGATAGGTTATGCAAATGTTCATCAACGGTACGTCCGTGTACAATGACGTCATCTAAATAAACCAGACACTGCTTCGGGATCAGGTCTCCGAGCACCTGTTGCATTAATCTTTGAAAGGTGGCCGGGGCATTCGTCAATCCAAATGGCATGGTTTCAAACTCGTACAGACCAGAGGGTACCACAAACGCGGTTTTCAGGCGATCACTGGGCTCCACTTCCACCTGCCAGTAACCAGAGGCCAAATCAAGGGTACTAAACCACTCGGTGCCCGAAAGAGCATCGATAGTGTCATCGATACGTGGTAGTGGGAACGAATCTTTTTTGGTTACCGCGTTTAACTGGCGATAGTCAACACATAATCTTAAGGAGCCATCCTTTTTCTTGACTAATACTACCGGAGACGCCCATGGAGATGTTGACGGCCGGATAATGCCTTTCTCTAACATGTCTGTTAATAATTGTTCCACCTGGCCCTGAAGATGGACTGGTAAGCGACGAGCCGCTTGCCGGATCGGGTGTGCCTCCCCCGTGTCAATTCTGTGTCGCACAAAGTGAGTGCGTCCAGGCGGCTGTCCTTCCCACCAGAATATCGCCCGATGCTTTTCAATTACATCCCGTACTCTCTGTGCTAGGTGTGCTGGGAGGTGTGAGATGATGGTGCTCCTAAATTTCTGCCATTCGAACTCAGCGTGCACTTCCCCCTTCGTTACATGCTGTCCTGTACGGACCTCCACAACACCTGCCAGTGTTTTGTACACAGGTTCCAACGGAAAACGCTCGCCATATACCTGTACGGCCAGGTTAGGTAGGTCCAGGATACATTGCATGGTTATCAAATAGTTACTGCCCAGCACGACATGAAACGGTAACTTCGGAACAACGAAGAAATTCAGTGTACACGTCCACTTTCCTATCTGCACTGTCCCGCGAACGCACGCCAATATATGTAACGGTTGTCCGTTCACGGCTAGAACCTGGCTGCCAGGCCCCGCTATTGCATCAAACTGACAGATGGTGTATGTCTCCTTATCAAGCAGGCTGCATACGGACCCGGAATCTAACAGACATTCAAAGTCACGACCGCCAACTTTTGCTTTCAGAACAGGACATAATGCAACATCTTTATCCTCACATTTCGAAACAAAAGGAATACGCGATTGGCATACAGGAGACTTACCGGCATGTGTACGCTTCCGGGCGGATAACGGGCACCCACGCGCCAGGTGTCCATGCCGGCCACAGGTGAAACATCTCTGCCAGTTAGGCGCTTTCACTTTCGGATGGCATTGTGTACAATGTCCGCCTCTTGCATAAGCGCTTTTGCGGACTATCTGACCCTGCAATCGGTCAGCGGGGGTGCTCTGGGTCACACAAGCAAAATTTTCATCCCCGGACTCAACATGTTCCACTTGGTCTAACAGCTCAGCCAGCTTCTCAGCCTTAGCCAAGGTTTTGGGAGGGCGGATGAGAAATTCACGCTGACATTGCGGTTGACGAATTCCCTCGAGAAACCTCTCCAGAATGCGGCCTTCTCTCTGCTCTTGTGTCTCTTCGACAAACGCCATCCTCGCGAGTCTCCTCAATTGTTGCATATAGTCCATCAATCTTTCCGTGCTAAGCTGGCGTCGCTCATGAAATTTCTTCCGGTATTCAACCGCAGGGCGCAGACCTGCAATCCTTCGTCGCAGAAAGTGAAACAGGTCCTCAAGATTCTCCGGAATATCAAAGTCAACGATCTTCCCGTAAGCCTCACGAGAAATCAAACTCAATACGATGTCCACCTGCTGTTCCGGGTTAAAATGCCGCACGTAGCGGCGCACCTGGGCTTCCCAAATATGGAAGTCCTCTCCAATCGTGTATTTCTCTGGCGCTGGGAGTCCATGCTCATGTCGCACACGAAATGCATGTCCGCTGTCCGAAACACACAGTTTCTCAGCCGCTCGAACAAGTCTCGGCATCTCTTCGGTATCTGATGAACTGAACATTATCCGGAAATGTGTCCCACCGTGGGTGCCAAAATTGTAATATTCCAGTTGGGTCAACACAGGTTACAGTGCACACAGTGTCTAACGTTAACAATCGAGCACAAATCGGTCTACTTCACAGAATAGGAAAAACCACGAATCAAAAAGAAACGTGTATTAATGCAACTCAGATACCGAGAGAGTTCAATCAGCAACGTGTCCTCGTGCATATATATATACAGGGCCCCACGGTCCGGGAGTTCCCACCAATCAGACGTGGTCTCACGCTCACTGACCGCCGACCTCAGGTTCTGGTTGGTCACCTTCCTCAGCCCGTTGCACGGACGCGGCCAACCCGCGTGTTCGAGGACCTGAAAGGAAGCGGAAGGGAGTATGTGTGGCAAAACAAAATGGCGGCGCACTACATGCTACTACAGCTAACAGCTTTAAGTCCTGTGGTTTAAACTGTACCGATCGGGTTGCGTTCGTATTGTCGAAATTCAAGGTCACTGTCGTCATGGATCTATCGTACATTTTTAACACAGATGCCTTGTATCAACAAGAATGAACGCAACAGAATACGAAAAAACGCACGTCAGGAGTTCAAGTTAAGTAGGTGTATGCATGTGCCTAACTTTATGCTGTCTGCTTAATTTATTTTTCTTCTATACTCATCGTGTGCTCCCTGTGCGTGCATTATAATACAAACCGTAGCGTTTGTATAGAATTTTGTATCTCACAGTTTCTATTTTCCCCTCACTTTTCACCTTTCACAGTTTTTTCTATACACTTGATGCCAGAGCCATATAAATCGGCATTATGTTTTCCTGTAAAGTAGCGGGCAGTGTATGAACACTCCCGCAGGCAGCACGACCGTCTTCTGAATGTGTTAGGACTGTGTTACAAGTGTCTTTTAAGTGTCTTGATTAAGCGTCTGAAAATCACTCGAAATATGGTCTTCGAAGACCCTGCAGATACATTAATGTAATGTAACAATTGTTACCGTAGAGCACATGTATTGCGCTCATTGGCCGGCGTCTGAGAGCTGAGAGACAGCACTCAAACCGGATGTTTTGCATATCTCAACGTCAACCGGACCATCACCAGAGGATTTCGCTTAACCAAATTTGTTATGTTGCACAATCATCCGTGCGACGTTATTGCTGCTAAATACCAGGCCTCAAGGCGTCGCCTCACTGTGGAAGAAATCGGGGAGTTTCGACCATGGCTGCTCAAGGCACAGTATCCCTCAACGTCACCCAGTACATCCGGTAGAACTTCAACAAGAAGACAACGACGAAGGATGTTTGCATCCTTTGAGCACACTTTTTCGCCAAGAGAAACGCCCGTGAATACCCAGGTCGTTTGCACGCCCAAATGAACATAACTGGTGAGTGCTACTATATGTAGATGATGAGAACTGCTTGAAGCATTGTATGTTCATGAGTAATGGGCAGATAAAATCATGTCGGTGCTACCCTTGTATAGACGCCAATTACAAGGGTTTTAAGGAACGGTATAGTTTGTTTGTTTTAGTTGTTGTAGATGAAAGTGGAAAGGGCTCACCCGTGTGCTTTCGTTAGTTTGCAAATAAGACTAGGGTAGACATCGCTATGTTTCAACGTCAATTCGTCATCTTTGTGGGACTTGTGAAGATGAGGACGGTGATCGTGGGCGACAGCGCGGCCATACAAGGAGAAATTACACAGGAACTGCCACACGTCCCTCAACCACTGTGTCAAGTGTATATCTTGCAAAACGTGCGTGAGAGAACCTCCAACGGAACTCTTAAGAAGTTGTTCTTGATTGAAGTGCTGACACGTAACCGCTGGAGGTATGCGGCAACATTAGCTGTTATGCAAACCTCCGTACGATAATGATTACCTGAAGAACAAGCTCGTTTGAAGATAGGAAAAGTGGACCAACTGCCTGATCTCGAAAATCCTTAAATTTGGCAGGCGAAAAAAACAAATTTTTGGAGGCCACGCACAACTCGATAAAACGACACAGTTTGAACGTAAAAATATGAAGCTGGCGAGCCATCGAGCGCATCACAGACATTTTTGACCAAATTATCAACGACTGCGAGGCACAACTCGTGTCTGTCTAGCGTTCTTACCCGCACATCAGTAATCGTGCAGATTACGTGGGGTTGAGTGTTCGTTTGGTCCAAAAGGCGGTTCAGCTTATGTATGGAAACTTCGCTGACATTGGGCGCCTCTCACACGGGGATTTGCGTGATGAACGGCAACCATTTGTACAACGTCAATTAGACGACGTGAAATTGTGACTGCCGATTTTCAGTGGAATACCTCCTACCATGCAGGTACTTCCTGCATGTATATCAATCGTTCGGCGACAGTCTGGAAGAATTCCCTGTCGTTCCCCGGTGGACCAAAAGTTTCGATTGGATTCTAGAAATCCCTGCTGAGGATGATGGAGAGGAGGCAATTAGACTCCACAACGTCCAACCAGTTTCTGGATGAGCTGCGTGAATTTCTGCGCAACTGTGGCCATAGCTACTTGCCATCGTACTTCTACACGATTGCAAATTCATCAGCGGACGCGAACAACGTTTCCATCGTCACATTAGACCTCACGGACAGTCCACCTGACGAGGAAACACTGCCAGCAACCCACAGCTTCCACACCGGCATCGTCCACCCCAAATGATTTTGAGGACATTCACTTGTTTTAGTACACTCAGGCGCCGAAACATTCAAGGACGAACGCAGTATCACGTGGCACGATCAGCGAACTGCAACCGGGACCCAGTACAGCATCTATTGCTTTCTCAACCGTATAGATGCAATCGAATCAAGTTCACTTGCTCAGTTTATGTTCCAATTTGTTCCTATTCACTTCACTAGTCGATTACTGATCTTCAAATTTTTTGATAAATTAATTCTGTGGGATTCCCCCCAAACCGTTCATTTCTTTGAGTGTTAATTTCTTCGTTATCTCAATCAGTTTCACTTTAATTGCACCATTCGTCGCTTCTAAGCCGTTGGTTCATCTTGCTTTTGCAAGACAGCCACACTTTTTTGCCACTGTGTGATTTCAGCGGCTTTCTCCCTTCCTGATTGATGTGTATGGTACACTTGGAGTCAAGCATTGTGCTGCGCCAGTGACAGCACTCGTTTTGGTTCTCGTGTACAGTTTTTTCATGTGCGTTAAACAGATTTCAGCATCCACGACTGGTGTGCGTGGTTCATTTGGGCACACGTACACCGTCCTTTTTTTCAACTAAGGACCAGTTAGAATCATGTAAAAAACTCCTACACTCCTTATTTCATTACGATTGCTTGTCGGCCTTTTCCCTAATGCCATCATTAACGAAAGTGTTTTATATGCTCAACTCCCAGGATATTACAACAGCCTTCCATGGCGGTAGCATTTTATTGAGAAATTGTCAACAAACAGTTGGGGAATGAAAGTGTATTGAAATATAATTAAGTATGCAAAACTAGTTATAACTAAAACGGCATAGTTACAACGACGAGTCAATCGTCTGATGAGCCTTCAACCTTTTTTTGTGACTTTGTTCTTGGGATTCTGTGTCCACCGTTAAACCTTTGCTTTGACAGCCCCCTGCTCGGGAATAATATCACTTTATCACACAAGTTATTTCACGTTGTTTCTGAATCGGCCGATGAAATTTAAGACAATTAAACAGTTGTTTATGCGTAAGACGACAGAGATATTGTATTGTTGTATTATGGGTAGCATTCAGTGAACCTACGCCCTTCTTAGTGCTTCTTCTATCATAGCTGATTTGAGAATCATGGAGGCAATTGTAAAATACTGTTGAACATCCCATATGCTCATATGCATTTCAATACCACGTCTGGTTTAGCGCTTATGGTTAAGAAGTAAGATAAATTCTACTGTGACATGCAGACAGGACCTGGGAATCCCACATATTTCACTGGAGAAATTACACTTTCCCTCCACTACCTTTCTGGAATTCAGTCGTTCTATACCCTGCCAACAATCTGTCAAAGCCCATGAGCGTGCACATTTTTACTGGAGGACGTACAATGAGGTAGTTTCACCTAGTACGTTATTATAGACTTTGGCTCCACCCAACCCCAAGTACCGTACTCTGAGTATCCCGTGACCTCGCAGTGCGTTTCCCCTGACAGTCTCCTGAATGCACGCTCAAGCATTCCATGAGAGTCCCGACTACGCACTTTCAGGTCCCTCAAAGGACACTCACCACTACTTGTTTGCGTTTAGTCCAAGGGTTTGCAAGCACGAAGATGCATGAATAAATCCCTACGGCCCAACTATCACGAGCGTCCTAGGATAAAATTTAATTGTTCCTGGCAAGCATACGATCTCGGAGTGAGGCTGCCAGCTAAAAAAGGAATATGGTGCGCAATCAGATGTATTGGGGTGTGCAAAAAGTAGGCAGTAAACTTCAAAAGACCATCGTTTTCAGGGTTGCTTACACTAGAAGTAGTTTATGTTTTGTTACCTCTGGTATCTTTTACATGCCTATATCGAGAAAAAGACCAGGGTGTCAGGTTGGGTTAGAGATGGAGCAATAATAAAACATAACAATCTCACGGCACTTTTTCTAAGCATCCTACTAATTCTGTGGTCACCCGCTAGTTCATATCGAGTGGCCTGAATTTGACTACTTGAACTTGTACAAAATTCACAAAACCATAAAAACACGGGATTCGCGAATGTGTTCGGAATTTCATGTCCCTGTTAATACTTGAGATATAGCAGAAATTAAGGATAAAAGTCTTATAGCATTCTTCCTGGTCACTTGAATAATATTACAGATATTTGCTAGTTTATATCGCGTAAATCGAATAAGCCTTCCTGAACTTGTACAAAAATCGGATGTGAACGTGTTTTTATGGATGTTGGAAGTTCTATATCTCCGTAATTAATCGAGAAAGAACAAGAATGAAACAACAAGAGAGGTCCTGTGGCTTTCAAATGCCTTGTATATCCAGCGTTGCATTTTATGATTCACAAGCACGCACGTGCTTTGGATTGGGTTACTGATGGCGCATGACAACATTTTAAGGGGAATAGATAATACGTTATTGGCTTGTTTAGTGATAGTGATACCTGCTAGCAGTGTTCAAGTCAAGGGGTATTTGTTGCTTACATCCCTCCAGTTGATACTGTTGGCCAGTTTATCGGTCACGAGCGTCCACAGGATGTTGCGAACGCAAGACCCAAGAGAACACCCCCGATAATTTTCAAGCAGTTTGTCTTTACATAATAGCAAACAAACCATCTTACCAGGTGGTTCGAAAACACAGTGCCCTCCAGTTTTGCACTAAGCAACTGCGGGTCTTCCACGGCATTCATCGGACACTTGACGAGGTAATCCTGTGACTCTTTCGATTCAAGAAGCACCTGACATCTGAGCGCAATGATGTTCAATTGTAAACTGTGAATTTCTTTACGAATTCTGACGTTGGCACTGCACTTGAAACTTAAAAGTTCTTCATATCAAGATTACCGATAATCAATGTTCGTGGTCACCAAACCTCCTTCCGCATCGGTGTTCACATTTAGGAAGGTCATGCAGTTGTTCG
The DNA here is from genome assembly GCA_008508345.1 of Paragonimus westermani. Classification (NCBI taxonomy): domain Eukaryota; kingdom Metazoa; phylum Platyhelminthes; class Trematoda; order Plagiorchiida; family Troglotrematidae; genus Paragonimus; species Paragonimus westermani. The sequence goes on from QNGE01002922.1 coordinate 32,274, forward strand.
GGCTAATTGAAAATGAGCTGAAATTATGATGCATATAACTGCTGTAAGCGTAACTCGCCTGCATGAAACCGGGACAGATGTGTGTGGGATAGGTTTTTGAGGCTGGCTTGTACCGATGAAAGACGTACTCATACAATCCAAAGGTGGTGGTAGCGGTTGGCGGTATCCGATTCGGATTAGCCTGTCACAGTGACCGAAGCCAGAGGACGCCTGCGCTTATCAATCACTACTATTGGCTTGCGCTGCACCAATTGCAGTTCCACCAACACACCACATATCCAGTGTAAACCCGAAGGAATAAGACCGGGAGGTGTGCCAGTGGGGCCTTTCTGTCCAGCCGGCCAATGCTGGTTAGCCACTTGATTGGCTAATAAGGAAAGGAAACTCTTATCTCTCGGAAACTAAACAGAGAGGCTGCAATGACGAGATCTACACTGAGAAGAAAGATTTTTGAAGTGTAATACAAGAAGCGTTGCAGTATAGGGGTGCAGGTTAGTGCATCCCAGAGAAGATAAGGATGAAAAGCAAAGTTCTCATTGGACTATGAAAAGCCAGGCAGACCATTCATCATACATTACACCAACAAAGCCGGAGAAAAGAATGGGTAGAAGACCACAGACACTCAGGTTTCTGAAAAGAAGAGCGGATTAATTGTCAATGACCACGATGTTGGCCGATGCAGTCATTAACAGAAGTAGAATAGGTATACCGATTTGACCTACCTGAGCCTAGCGTACTCGCCGCCTCTTCGCCGACGGGGTACTATGAGTACGTTGGTGACCTACCAGCCCCAAACGGCCAGCGCATTCGCGGCCGCACACATCGCAACGCCATATAGTCACGTCACCGCGACCTATGGCACCGATGGTTCCTTTGCGTACCGCACGCTTCCGCTCGCGACCACGCAATAGTTGCTCGTTGAACTTTCGGACGCCCGCCCGAACCGTATTCCTCCAGGCCGTCCGGTTCAACGCCAAATCTTCCCAACGTCTAAAATCAATGTTACAACGTGAAAGACTTACCTGCACTGGTGGTAGCACTGAACAGGTTACGTGGACGTCGTGCATCTTCCTGGACCGTGGGGTTGACTGCTGGTCAATGAAACTGGCAAACACGATGGGTTTTCTACATGATTATGACACAACATCTGACCGCTTATCTTTTTTCATCGATTTTGATTGACACCGTCGCATCCGAAGATAAAAATTCAAAGTGCTCCTCTAGGAGACTTTTATAACTGCTAACCAGCTCAAAGTCGTCTTTGAAGTTTATGTGAATGCAAGTGGTACTTACTTTTTATACGACGTACTTCCACTGTGTAGAATTTAGGAGAGGATGGAGGCGGTATCTCATCCGAAGGCAACAGTTTGTTTTGCCTGGTTCCTAAACCTGGCCATTGAACAGTGAATTAACCAGTATACCAGGACTTGTAAGCAGTTGCTGCATCGCCAGTTGAAAACTCAACAAAGTGAATAACCTGAAATATGCGGTCGCAGTTTAGACAACATAACAATGAGTAGTATAAGAAAAGCAAGATTACTTTAAAATTGTATTGTATGCAGCAAAGGGTACATGACAGACTAATCTTTTCACATGAACCGGACACATTTACACTGAAGATCTGCTGTTGTCCTACACAACGTCGATGACTGCACACGAAACACCGGGAAATTCGCAGGTCAACTTGCGTGCTAATTCCTGCACCGTTTTATTAACCATAACTCTTTCAATCATAAACAGTTGTTCATCGAAGTCCACTTGTCCACAAGCGTCCGTTTTCCATGTGCTACAACCTGGACATGGTAAACCATGTATGGATATGCATGCATTCGATAGCTAAGTATACCTAGCTTACCAGATTTCTTTGAAAAACTGCCGGTCATATTGCTTCTACACTGAAGCAACTTAGAGAGGTGAAGAACGTTGGAATGCGAAAGTACACGATACTTCGACATGTCAAAAACCCGAATTGGCGCCAACTGATAGGTGGTGTCCATATAAACGAAATCGCAAAGTGTAGCGAGTATTATTAAGTTTTTCAATGCGATGGCGTATATAAGCACGTTGTTAACATTTTTATTTGCATAACTTCATCGCACGCTGTGTATAAGACGAGTTAATTGAGTCATTCAAATGGAACTGTCATAGGACATTCAGAGGACGTCCCGTGTGCTGGCTAGGCTAAGATACTTTTGAAGTACTGCTTTTTCATAACGTTTTCTTCAAAATATTGAAGTCATTTTTGAAAGAAACAGCTTACCGACGATTGTGAACGCAAGCAGGTCAGATGCTGAGGAGAAGCAACTACTGACTCCTCGCCAGCTGACACTTGTGGCTAAGTTGTCTGTCATGGTTTACCTCATCACGTCGTCAATGCAGTCGCTGATAGATTGGCCTCCAATCTTTGAGAGTTAGCTAACCTAATGACTGAGAAAATAGAAGAGGTGACTACCGGTAGCAGGTACAATTTGTTATCCTCCAGCTTTACGTTTAGCAACTGAACTTCCTTAACCGTTTGCACGGGGAAACGGATTGGAAGACAGGAAGACTTCGAGCTTTCCTTGACAACAGTCTGATACAATAAGCCGTCTAGCCCTAGGCAGATTGCATACGTTTCCTCCCGTGAACAAACGTTTTGAGTAATTAAGTTTTCTATAGTATTAGTCGTTCATAAAAGGTATTCCGTGATAACCAACATCACGGCAGAAGCGCACAAACGAAAAAAATTAGTGATTACCTTCCATTACATTTAATTTCCTAGTAAAAGTTTGAAATAATGGGAAATCCCTTTGTAAGACGGGTATGTTCAGTTGAACATCACGAGTGGAACATCACTCATATTCGATCGGAGACAGTTGTGTCTATGGATGGAATTTCAAAAACCTGTTCCAGGAAGCCTTCTTATCTATAGATCATCTCCATACCTCCTGAAAATAGATGCGTTAGATACTATGCTCACGGGCGATTCGATGCACTTCCATCTTGCACAGTTTAATTCTCCGCGAGGCAGGCGTTCCTCCCAAAAGCAACATATTGTGCTGCTTTCCGCTTACTCAAGGCCAAAAATTGTAACTTGCCTTGGTAACTCATGACTGGTGGGCAATACTGCCAAACAAAACAGCCTGAAACATCTGGAATGATGATAGCGACTGAATGCAATCAAAATACAAACATCATTATCATGAAAAGAAAAAAACATTGAGTGTGGAATTTTACGTGTTAAACTGAACACCAAGTAATTACAGCAGGGTAAAAATGTGTTGGTTATCCAAAGTTAACAGTAATCCCTCCCAGTAAGTCTGTTCTTGATCCACCCATGTGCTATCCGGGTACAAGTGGGAAATAACGTAGATGTTTGAGGTGGGTGACGGTAAGCAGGTGTCGTAGTGGCTTGCAAACCGCTGAATGCTAATTTTCTTCCCCGTTATTGCTTTTGTGATTGCAGGCGTTTCTCCGACTAGAACGGTATTGTTTTGCCTCCTCCCGGTGTAAGAAGAATTTAGAAACACACAGTAAGAACCCTTCTTTGTTGCGACTTGCATGCTTGGGCATTCTACACCATCCGTTATGGCCGTGTTCACGTGTTACTCTGACCAATACGTTGTTTCCGTAATGCGACAAGAAGTCTGACACTAGCATTTGGTGAATGGACAAAACTGCTCAACCTGTGCATGTACGGCTCAGAAGGGAATGTTGAATATGAGTCAAGCGTACCATGCAAACATACATCCGTTCACAGGTGATTCACATTGTGCAAGTTAAATCCAAGCTGTGACTTACGGTGTGAGTCAGCAAACTGTAACAACGTTTCACACAATAGCAACCCCACGAAGTTCACGTACTGCCTAAACCACTTTGCACTACACAATATGTAGGTGTAGACGGCGAAATTCATAAAGTTCCCATGAACCTTCTTGTCTAGCAAACCGTTCACTTCAACCGGCCGAATATACAGCAAGAACTGCTGGAATTATGTTGCCTTCTGTCGCTCACAGTTCAGGAATGTACGAAAGCTGTGAACGGATATGACCAATCTGATTGTTTATCTTCTCAATCACACTGGCACCAAAACGGATGTTCACTTGTAACGGTCCTGATCTCCAAAGTGTATTGATTCTCTTCGTTAATTCCAAACGAGCCAAATGCATACACTACAAACGGGAAAACACTGTCATGTCTGTGTTTAACGATTCAAATGGCCTGTTTGGTGTTCGGACCGTCTTTTACACCTTAAATCCGCACCATTTCTTAGACTGTATTGCACGTTTATGTATACAGTTTTTGCCCACGTAACCACCGCAAGGAGTGTTTTTGAAAAGAATGACGTCCAGTGTGAATTTCAGCTTGCGAGAAGTATTCCCAACAGGAGTATCACTAATAACGCAGTCCAACGTGACTTTCACGTAAACATTGTAGACCGACAACATATCCCCGTCACTGAAGAACTTCTTTAGATCAGCAGCAACATGAGCGAGGTATTCACGTACATTTCCAGGTTTCACCTCCCCGCAAAATATACCGGTGACAAAAACCGGAGTTTTCGGCACAGTCAACCCTGCCAAGATAAGCCGCAGCCGTTGACGGTGTCATTTCATCAATATGCAGTTGCATACGAACGCGTCTTAACCGTTCATCCCATCGTCCTCGGAACGCCTGTTCAATACACTCCTTCACACCAAAACGAAAATAATCAGCTCCTTCAACGACATTGTTTCCACATACATGTGGTGCTCCCAGGAGTGTTTGTGCATCAGTCAGCAATTCGGGCAGCAATCCTTTGAAATTACGAGATATTATTGTGGTTGTTTGCAGCGACAAGTTAGCTTCAGGGGCCACTTCGAACGTAATCACCGTTGCTGTCCTCCTTAATGTGATGACGGATGTTAATGATTTATCTGGTGCGTAATTTAATTGTACAAAAGTATGCTCTACCTCCATTCAGATTCTTGTCCTTTCTGTTATCGTCTTATACAGTACGCTCCACAGAGGCTGCACTGCAGGTCCTCGACGTTGAAATAGCTTGTGAATCTTCATGGGGAGTGTGTTCAGCCGAAATAAAGTAATCATTCTCCGAAATATGAAATTGCCGGTGCTCTCTGTCAAAACAGCATGAAATGGTATATCACTATCACTGATAACATTTACTCCTTCTCTAGAAGTATGACAGCTACATTCTTCATGCGGTAGTTGAATGGGACGATGAATATCCAGGTGAGAACAACCACGAAGCTGTTTTGGACAAATAGCAACCATCTCGCATACGAAGCTAAGACAAAATGGCCGTTCATGCGCAAATGCGAACGTCATGTTTTACTGCAGGTTCATGCGGGGGAACAAAAAGTACTTAACAAGTGAACATGCATTTAGTATTGGCAGTGAATAGTGCCTATTTTTCACAATAACACAAAAGGCGGTGATGTCATATGTGGGGCAGCAAGGGAAAAGTTGATTGATTAGCGTAAGACATTCAAAAGACGCTGGAAAGACGGTCGTCCTTCTTAGTGTGCTACCAGGGTCTGCTTCCATGTCACGTGCATGTTGATTTCTGGAGAGTTAACGTTTAACGGAATCAACCGTTTACTTTAGCGCATCTCCGGATTTATCTCCGCAACGGACTCAACAGTCCTGTGGAGCAACACCACTGATTGTATCCATTGAAAACCCTCAGGCATCACCATCTACCTTTTGGGTTAACAGACACCAGGTTGATACTGACCAAGAAAAATCGGCTGGATCCTGATACCTTGGACGTTTGTCTAGAACCCGTGTACCAATCACTCAACGAATTCATTGCGTTTGGTGGAACTCTAAATCAGCGTATATCCACGAATCATTGTGATTCAGATCCTCTTACTTTTATCACCTTTTGGTTTCTTGTTCAAAACTGACCTATGTGTAGTGTATAGATCCACTACAAGATACAAAACACCGTTAATCTGGATGTTGGTTTATTGTACATGATCTTAATTAGGACCGCTTGAGTGGTCTTTCGTGAACAACATAGAAGGCTTTACGCGTGCGCAAATGGATCGTGCACACCAATCCTGCAAGAGTGCTGAAAGCTCCGGAACACACCATGACAGGACTATATGAAAAAGCTCGAACGAACAGTGTAACCGAAACACCGCAATCCATGTTCCCAAATGCATCATGCTCACAAATCAGGAACACAGAAGCCCCGAAAGTCAAATTCTTGCAGATCAAGCAATACAGGCCGGTGTGAATGTTACAAATGAGAGAATCGAGACGAAACTCTTAACAATCACGAAAACTCTACAAATGAAAAACCCAAATCTTCACTAGAGGAGAACTGAAAAAAGAATAGAATACTGTCTAAGCGGTTGTTAGTTGTAAATACTACAAACTTAACGATCGGCGGAAGATGAGCGCAAAACTTGTACCCTACAAGCGCATGCATGTCCACGCCTCTAATAATCACCAAACACAAGTTTGATTAATTGGATGCAGTATGAAGAGCCAGGTTAACTTCGAAACGTCCAAGGTCTGCCCTCACTGCCTACAAAATTCGGAATTTTCGTCGAGACATGACGCTTACAAAATGTTCCTGAAAACATATAGACAAATTTACAGTATTTAGCCCATGCTTTCATTTATGGGGAAGGTGTCTTTGTGGAGTATGCCGCACAGTTATTGCGAGTGCGGACCAGTGACGATCATCTGTTTGAAACAGAACACTAAGCGACACACTCGTAACACGTAATTTACAACAGACAGACAAGGGTTATCTCCAAGTTACGACAGTGTATCGTTACAGAAATAAACTGTTGCTGGCAATAACAGACAGAATGCATGAAGTTTCCGGTGTGGACTATGCTCTAATCTATTTTGACCTATACTGGCAAGTGTGCTGACCAGCTGTCTAAATTAACGCAATTTCTTTTTCTCGTATTCCTTTCTTCGTACAAGGTCTTCGCGCCTGTTATATTTCTTGCACATATAAGTACGGTAAGTACAACTTGTACGACATTATTGCGTAAGAAGAGGAAAAGAATGTCGAACGGTTTTCGAAGTGGCACACCCGTGTGGACCTCACGTGGAACCGATAGGGGTCAGTACGTTTCTTGAGGTGTTGGGGTGTGGGCCACGAACTAGGAACACAAACATTTATCGTGCAAGACAGAAGACAGTATGTGGCACGATCTAGGATCCCCACGTGATATTAACACCAAGTTGCTTTCTTCTTTGTCTCTCTAGGAACAATTCCATCTATCGGATAATTCTTCATCCAACAAACCAACTCAACGTTTCAGTGGAGCTGGGCCAGAAGTTCAGAGGAAAACACTAATTGGCACGATGAACTATGCCCAACCGAACACCGTTAAAATCCAACCATCTATATATTGTTTTTGTTCCGGTTCTTGTGAGTTAGACACAAGCTTTCTCATGGTTCACCTCTTAGCTATTACATCGATGAGAGGCCTCGTTTGGGTACGTTGTCGTTGGCCGGGGGCTAGTTGCCCGCAGCGTTGTTGTTTTGGAAACACTAGTCGTTGCAGACCTAGTACCGGCAGTGAGGGTCAAAGATAACCGTCGAACAACAGCCTTTCTGGTATCATCCAGATCGAAACAACCTGACTTAGCACCATTATGAAACCCAGACTAGGCCGTTTGTCTTGACGATTATCAAAAAGCGCATAGTTTGGTTTTCTTATAAGGCGCAGACGTTCAAGATATGCATGCTGGTATTAGCAACAGGAAAATACTACTAAACCCTCGTTGAACAGAAGAAGTACACGGGTGTGGGGGTTAGTTGACGAAAAGTACTTTGGGGAAGCATTCTTGATAGGTTTCCCGATAATCTCATTGGTAGCAACTTGGAATCCTCTCGTCTGGATGCTTGTTCCTCGTATAGTGAAGATAAATGTAACTGAAATCGTACACGTTAGCTTGCGTGTAATAAACCAGGTTCCAAGGATGCATCAGAAATTGCTCAGTTCACTTTGTTTACGAAATACCATAATGACTTACTGGAAGCAAGCTAAGGCGAAGTTATGAATCAGCGTGTATATGGGGGTAGATATAAGTATACCTTATAAATCGCCACACGAAAAAAGCAGCTACTGTTAACCCTGATGGACTTGGTTAACATATGAGAAAAAGAATGGTTTTTGTGGACGTGATAAAACAAAAGCGGTTTACAAAGGGCATGTTTGATGAAAAAAGAAAATGACGAATGAAAACAGAAGCACCTTATTTTATGGCTATGCATTCAACCATATTTGCAGTAAATATGACAAGAAACACTTGGCCCGCAACCTGCCCGCATCTGGCCTCAATAATCTACAAGCCGTGTTGATCATATATTGGCACGGACTTGTCTGCAGTGGCCCAGCTGATGGCCAATATTTACCCTAATCTGCCCTCACTGGGTCGGAAGCAGTTAGGGCCATGTGTAACTAGGACTGTAATCGTTCTTGTAACACACCCCTGCGGAAGCCGAGAGGGACCTTCGGGAACCAGTGCGTGAATGTTGTGGGTGCAGTGAAAGCCACCACATAGAGCCTCGATAGTGACATGCGTCAGCATCGCGTGAGCTCATGTACAATTTCTCACAGTAGTTGTTCGCAACAGATTCTACCACACTAGATCGGGTGTAGGTTCGAGCAAATTCCTCTTGGTTGATTGAAAAATTCCGAAGATTTCGGTTTCTTTGATGCTAAAGGTGGATGTGGCTATAGCCGGACTAAACTAGCAACGATCGCGCGAATGCAGAAATCAGGGCACGCAGTTTTCATGTAAAGTGAACTTAGCAGGCTTAAAATGGTGCCCATTGAGGGATGAAATGATTGACGTCCAATGAATAGCGTGTGTTCAAATCACATGGTATATGTTGCGGCTCAATGGGCTTACAATGAAGTTACTCAGAGGTCATGAGCATTACTCGATATAATTAAAAATGAGACCCCTTCAAATATTACTCCCATTACAGCAACCTTCAAGAGATTCTTCAATAACAGTGCTATTAGGCAGTTTCTTAAGAGTGTTTCTCGGGCGACGTCTTGAGGGGTTTTCAATATTCTCATGCACAACTATCACACAAACACTTCGCCGGTTTGGAACAACACCTATTTAAAAACTGAACTGAAGCTGGACAAAATGGGATGCAGTGTATAATTCATATATCATGGATGATCCCTTGCACTGTTGTGTTCAATAAACATTTGTTTTACGCTCGTATACCTATGGGTGACTTCAGGTGCCGTATATAAGTAACTGGGTCTCCTTTTACTAAAGCCAACACCGTATGTTACTTAACATCTGCGAGTACGGTGCTGTACAGAGTCGGCGCCTGCAACAAACAGAAGCATACGACCCCACTCGACGTTTTCACGGTCTTTCGCTGTCAGGTTCATGAGGATTTTGCCGACAGGGTAGAATTCTGCCATCTAACATGCCAAATTTCAGCAGAGTCACTCAACGCTCCATTTATAGACTCTGACCGTTTACAACAGTGCAGTAATAGAAAATACTTGGGTTCGTCCTTATCGAAACTATTTTTTCGTGGAAATTCCCAGCGTAGTCATGGAAAACAGTGTTTAGGGAACAAGCTCGTTTTCAGAGATTCATTGTCAGGCTAAATACATCATTTTTCCGCACACTTCACTTGTGGGGTCTTGTCCTTTTCATTCACCATTTTTCGAAACTTGGCCTGTTCATCTAATAATATGAACATACGCACAATATTCATATAGAATGGCTACCCGGAAAGGTTCATAGATAGGGCTACGCAACAGCGGAGTGTAAGTGACCAGCTGTACCTTGTAGAAAATAAAACAGTGCATATCGGATTACTGTTCAAGGGTGATACTCTGGCCGAAACTATCACACGTCGGCTCACAGGCGCTGTGAACAGAACGTTCTACGCCGCTAACTTATGAGTGCACTTTCTGTCCAATGTGGTTTTGTGCCAACGTCTAAAAAACAAAGTACCTGTTTATGCAGCCTCGTTTTGTGTATACTCATTTCCTTGTTCCTGTGGGACCATATTCTTATCGGAACGGATCCGGGAACACCATCCAGCTTGGCTCAACAGTGGTATAACGAAGTCTGTCTGCAGCGTCATACTATCAAACCTGGTGGATTCAAATCACACTCTTTTCCAGATTCCCGTAGAATTCATAAGAAGTCAATCTTGCAAACAGTTGTTTTCGGTAATTCTCATAGGGCTTTCACCATCACATGGGAATACGTGCGGGTTATTTATGAATTCATGACGAGTTAAACAGGAACGTTGAGATTTGAGAAATGGTACAGATCACAGTCTACTTGGGGAGGGTGGGGGTGTTGGTGAATGTGTTCGGGTGTTATAGGAGTCTGTCATGAGATATTCGTTCATCAATGTCAAACGGTTCACGCTTGTTCGAGTTTCAAGTGGATGTGGAATGATTGGCCAAGGGAGGTGGAGGGTTTGTACGAACTGTTTTTGGGCCTACAGGCAGTGGTTGTGCAGTCTGATAGCAATAGCCTCAGCGGTTGATAACAATCGCATTCTGACAGTTCTAGAGCCGGCTTGACGAACCTTGAAGATGATTCGGAATGCTTCATCTGGATTTATCTGATGACCAGTGTCGATTTGATGGGAGCCGGTTGCACTGGAAATGGGCTTTAGCGAACCGTTGCGAAGCCATTTCGGTAGGTGTTCCACCGGTATTGTGGTTTGTTCCTGCTTCAGACGTTACGACTATCACACGTTGTTCATGAGAAGTATTGGTGTAGTGGACAAGTGAGTATGCGCTTGACCCTAGTCCACTAAAAATTTAGAACGCCTTTCCTGAAGTGTGAACAAAACATAGTCCCAACGGTCATCGAAATAAAACAACGCAATAGGGTTTGCAAACAAAATGTCTATCTCCAGCAAAGTCTGAAATATGACAAGCAGTTATTTCTAGTTTAGTCAGAGTCCAATGGCAAAAACCAGCAGAGGAAAGAAAGGGAACGCGAATTGGGCTCCAGCCCAATCGGCGGCACTCTAAAACATGCCATGTGGAGAGTGCCTAGAACCTTCGAGTGTGTCAAACAACGCTAAAAAAGGTCCAGGTCAAACGGCCTCGGAGATGAGAGTAAGGAAAGAGTCGTCAGGAAATTAGCAAGCATTTGCTGCATGCAATTAGACATACGGCTGAAAAAGTGGTGTTGACTTCGTGACAGACCTTCTACAACAGACGTACACAAAATCATGTAGTCAGAAGAGACACGCAAGAAAACATGGTCGCAGCCCGGATCCTCAGAAAAGCCACACAATTGCTGGTCACTATATTGGGACGTCCATAAGTCCAACCTAATGGCAACCCAGCCTACAGTGCCTCTGGTGATCAAACGGTTGTTGCGAGAACCGTAAATTCTGTATGCGATTTCTGTGACCGCAGATTTTCTGCACCTACACATGTCATAAGTGATTTCCCACGTAGTCTAGTCGGCATTCAGTGGACCAAAAAGTGGAAGCTTTGGGATGATCCCACTAAAGAATTTCGTAATTCGACTGCAGAGGACATTAAAAATGTCTCGTGTGAAGTGAGGGGAAAATGCGATGGCCTCGAGCATTCTATGAGTGCCTCTCAACTCTTCACCGGACTACAAGCAGAACATACCACAGTTTTTCCGACGGTCTTGAATTGCGTACTACAGCAAAAGCGAACTTATATCCGAAGCAGGACGCAAAAGTCGTTTTTGGCCCAAACGACCAGTACCATATACTGCCCTTGAGCAGACCAGTGCAGAACTAGATCGTTCGTAATCGGTAGGTGCTGTTAGCCTTATTAGCCATCCAGAGCGGGCGGCGTCAAAAGTTGTTCTGCAACATCTGAACTGTTCACTTCGCAACTGCGAGGAGTTTTCCATAGGCTTAAATCATGCATTAGAATCCCATCACTATCCCTTTTGTATGTCTGTGGATGTCTTCAAAAAACTCAACAGTGGACGCATATTTTCGGAAACTGACTCCTCTGAAAATAATCTACAAGTTCTGGCGATGATGAGTCAAGGCAAATGTTAATAATAAATACACATAAGTAATTATATCGCTATAATCGACTACCGTTTGAGGGTAAAGTGTACCCCTTGGCGATATTTCAAAAACTGGTAGATGCAATGCATTCTGGTGTGTCGTTCGCCGCTGCTTGCATGGGTCTTATCAGAATCGTCAGCCACAGTAGTAAAGAACGTTTTAAGTATATAAAGGAACTCATTAAGCGTACAGAACAATTTGTTTTTCCTATTCGCGTGCAAAATTTCCACTTTCCTCCGGCACATTTCGCTACCTAGGTTTTATTGTTGACTCTCATGGACGATATCCAGAATCAGAAATGCCACCACCTACTTACCTTAACACTTTTCAGTCGTATTTAAACGTAATTAATTATTACAACCTCGTACCTGACATGTATATATATCACACTTTATGGAATAATCTGTTTTTGTGTAATTTTAAATGAAACTGGACGCTTGAATTGAGGACTGTCTTTGAGTCCATACAACCATTCTTGTTAACACATTACGTCAACACATTGTTAACACATTATGATCCATCACTCGACGTTAGTGTAGAAGCAGATAAGTCGGAATACGAAATAAGAGCTGTAATTCTACAGAGGTTTTAGAATGGACCACAAACAGCTATTGCTTATCCTTGCAGGCAGCTAACCTCTGCAGAACAGAATCATAACCAAACTGCGAAGAAAGTATTAACCTTGATTTTTGTTGTACGGAAATTTTGTAAGATGATTCACAGCGTAAAATTTTCATTTCTGACCGATCGGAAGCTGCTGTTAGCCATTTCTGATAGCAATATGGGCATTCCAGTGCACACTATCGCCTTCAAAGATTAGTCACCAACTGTCTTGGATACAACTTCAAACTTGAACACGAAGCGTCATCGAAACTTGGACACGCAAAGGTATTGATCGCTGCACAAAATAAAACAGACGATGGTGTTTGTTGTATCTGCCACGCTTGAGAGAGAAGTACAGCGCGTGTTCTTGGACGATGTTTCATTTCTAACAAACACTGCAGATATGGACAAAAATACCTCTACTATCGATGATACTACCATCCAAGGTAAAAAATGTTTGAAACGCGGTTGGCCGAAAAGCGTTCGTGAATCGGAACTATATGAAATTTTCATAAGACGTAATTCGCTGTCCATTATAGATGAATGCATTCTGTTGGATGAAATTGCAACAGTTTCAAACTCGCTTGAGTCAGGTGTCCAAAGACGGTTCCGTGGGTCACACCCCAGATTGGCTGAGAGGAAATCCTTGATGTGTAGTTGCGTTTATGGGCTCTTTGTAGACAGCAATATTCAACTGGCTAAATGGTGCGGTTTGTGTGTATCAGTTTCAGAATCGCCTGCACAGACCATTTACAACCTTGTCCGTTCCAGCAAGTACTATAGAGCCGAATCCATGGTGAATTTGCCGGACCAATCAGTGATGTGTATCTTGCCGTTGTTACTGGTTCTGCATCTAAGTAGCCAGGAGTTGGTATCATAAAAAGACCGATTGGTCATTTCATAATTTTCTACCTGAGAAGCTTACTATGCAGGTTGGGTTTCACCAAGGTCTTTGTTTTAGATAAATCTGCCCGGTCCACCATCAGCGAGCTCTCGAGCTTTTGTTCCAAGAAGGGCACTTTGCACCTATGTAGAGGACTGGTACGTTTCTGTCTAGAATTGTGCCTATTCTCCACAATAACTAAGTCAGAAAAACTGATTATAGAACAACGACGTTTATTGCAAAGAGACCGGGAAAGCGAGCTGTAAGCAAAACACAACAGAAGCAAAGCGCGACAGACCAGTAGTAGCTAGCGACCGGGAAGTGCAAGTACAATTGTGACCTTGGACGGTCGAACAAACGAGAAAATCCAGACATGCAACCAAACCATGTCAATAATGTCAACAGTCAAAATAAATAGCAAAATAGTTGGAATACGTGGCAAACCAAGAGTGTCTCTACAGACGTCCCCCCCTAGAAGGCTTCACGCTTGAAGGCCTTCAACAAAAGCAAAAGAAAACAGAGCTGATGACATTGAAGTTACCGCAGGTTGAGTGGGGGACCAGCGTAGTCGAGAATATCTACGTATGCCACGTTGAAGAAGGTTGGTAACGGTGAAGAGGGGTCGGTCTGCTTGCAATATCCGGAATTGTCCATGTGTCCCTAAGGTGGTGCTGTCGGGGCGGGCTACCCAACCCACCAAAAATCGAGGAGAAAAAGATGGGAGGTAGGCTTTCCCCGCTGCTGCAACGATAGACGGGAGTGTGCTCTCCCCCCACCGTGCTGTGCGCGTCACCTGTAATACAGAAAGAAAATAAGTATCTGGCGAGCAAAAATTATGTACAGGCTCACCATGTAACCTTCTAGTGTTTGTTGCACTTCAAGTATTGCTTTACAGAATGTATTTTTGTCGTTTTCTGTTTCTTCATCTCTAAAATGAGATGGTTACTGGAGGGAAAAAAAGAAACTATGTATAATAAACAATGTCTACAAAACGTGATGGAAAGTGGACGTGACGTCCTGATCGCGTTTGGCGTAGGGCAGGTGGCGTGGAGGCAACTGGTGAAGAGGGCTGTGTGGGGGCGGGCGCTGCCGCGGCTGGCTGCGAGTGATATCGCCATCTACATACGCGACCTTAAGGCGATCGATGGAGACGGTGTCGCAACGACCATTACGATCGATTGTGAAGTGCTTGGGTGTTCGCCGAAGCACCTTGAAGGGGCCCGAGTAAGGAGGCTGCAGTGGCTTGCGTACTTCGTCGCAACGGACGAGTACATGTGAACAAGTGGCCAAATCCTTGTGCATGTGCACTGGCCTGTTCTGTTCACGAGGAGGTGTGGGCTGAATTTGTCGCATGTATTGCGACAGTGTCGAAGCAAAGTTCGAAGGAAGGGAAGAAGTTGGAGGAGGGGGTGAAACAAATTCACCGGGCAAACGCAGCGTACAGCCATAAAGAAGTTCTGCTGGTGTGCTTTGGAGGTCGGCCTTCAGCGTGTTTCTGATACCTAAAAGTACTAAAGGGAGTACTTCGCTCCATACCTGACTAGTGGTGGCACAAAGTGAAGCTTTAAGCTGCCTATGGAAACGTTCCACTAAACCATTCGAGGACGGATGGTATGCCGTGGTGCGAATGTGCCGGCATCCAAGAAAGTTCGTCATAGCTTCGAATGTTGAGCATTCGAAATGCGAACCGCGGTCCGTCGTAATGGTTGTAGGGCATCCGTAATTGGCCACCCAACGTTCCAAGAAGGCGTTCACGACAGCCTCGGAGGAGCAATTCCTAAGTGGGATGGCATCCGGCCATCTTGAAAATCGGTCAACACAGGTTAGGATGTAGACGTAGCCACGTGAAGGTGGCAGGGGTCCAACTAAATCCAAGTGAATGTGCGAAAACCTGGCATCTGGGAGACCGAATGAAGAAATTGGGCTTCGTGTGTGCTTATGCACCTTGGAACGTTGGCATTGCAGGCAAGCGCGTGCCCAACTACGAACGTCCGAGCTGACTTTAGGCCAAACAAACCGATCCGTTACTAGCTTAACTGTAGCTCGAATACCAGGGTGCGAGAGATTATGAAGCTGGTTGAAGATAGCACGCCTGTATGCTAGTGGCACTACAGGTCTTGGAATACCTGTAGTCATATCGCAAAGAATAGTTCCATCTGCATTAGGCAGCGGAATGGTGCGCAGCTTTAAGGAGTAGCGTTGCAAGGAAGCTTGAAAATCAGGCTCTCGCGCCTGGGCTGCAGCTAGGTCGCTAAGGTCAACGGAAGCAGGTGTGACTAGGGTGGCGTGGACGCGTGAGAGAGCGTCGGCGACAGGGTTGAGGGCACCTGAAACATGCCGTATGTCGCAGGTAAACTGCGAAACATAGTCCAGGTGTCTGATCTCCCTGGGGGAGTACCTGTCTGATGAAGATCCCAGTGCATACACCAAGGGCTTGTGATCAGTAAACACAGTGAAGAGGCGACCTTCCAATGCATGACGGAAATGGCGTATACCCAGGTATATAGCGAGTAGTTCTCTTCCAAACGTGCTATACCGGGATTCGGCTGGTAACAAACGTTTGGAGAAGAAACCTAAGGGTTGCCACTTGTCATCAACAAACTGTTGCAATACGGCACCGACAGCTACACTTGAAGCATCAGTAAAAAGCGAAAGCGGGGCTTGAGGGTTTGGGTGGGCTAAAAGAGCAACATTGGATAGAGCTTTTTTAAGCTCTACAAAAGCAGTGCGTGCTGCGTCCGTAAAATTGAATTTACGTGTACCGCCTCGGAGTAGGTCCGTGAGGGGTTGCAGAAGTTGCGCACAATGAGGGATAAAACGCCGGTAGTAATTAACTAAACCGGTAAAACGACGAAGCTGTCTAAAAGATGTAGGCTCAGGAAAATCATTGACAGCACCTACCTTTGCTGGTAGAACTTGGATGCCAGAAGGTGAAATAATGTGGCCTAAAAATTCTATGCTATCCTTTCCAAGTTCGCACTTAGCTGGATTGACGGTTACCCCGTGTTGGGCTAACCTGGCAAACAAGGAACGTAGATGTTGCACATGTTCTTCTTCGGAAGAACTGGCCACCAATATGTCGTCTAAGTAGGGGTAGACGAAATCCAGGCCTCTGCATACTTCGTGGATAAAACGCTGGAAGGTTTGTGCAGCGTTTGTAAGGCCAAATGGCATTCGAAGGAATTCGAACAGGCCAAAAGGCGTGATGACGGCCGTTTTGGGGATATCCGCCTCCTCTACTGGGATCTGGTGGTAAGCGCGGACCAGATCAATCTTACTGAACAAAGTTTTACCAGAAAGACAGGCTGTCAGATCCTGGATGTGCGGGATAGGATACCTATCAGGGATTGTGACCTTGTTGAGGCCACGGTAATCGCCACAAGGGCGCCAATCACCTGACTTCTTGGGAACCATATGGAGTGGGGAAGCCCATGGACTTTTAGAAGGGCGGATTATTCCTAGTTCGAGCATGTGTTCAAACTCCGCCCTAGCTATTTTAAGTTTGTCCGGGGCCAGACGTCTTGGTCTACAGGAGACTGGTGGTCCTTTAGTTCTAATGTGATGAGTGCAAGTTGAGGTGACTGGAAGAGGTTCGTTCGCGGATCGAACGAGCTGTGGGAAATCTAAGAATAAGGATGCGTAAGGCTGAGGGATTTCAGGCTGAAGAATAAGAGGACTGATGGCCTCTGAGTATGCCTGGGTGCCGCTGATGCTAATTTTTGTACGGGAATCGACCAGTTTCCGTCTTCGCGTATCGACCACGAGGTCGAAATGCTGAAGAAAATCAATTCCCAAAATAGCGAAAGGTACGGCTGCAACTGTGAAAACCCAGCGAAATGTTCGCCGGAGGCCTAGGTCAAGCGTGAGTGAGCGTTGACCATAGGTGGGAATGGGTGTGCCGTTAGCAGCACGAAGCATCGGTAGAGAAGAGGGGGTCGCCTCGCCGGATCTTGGAGGAATCACGCTGACTTCCGCCCCGGTATCAACCAGGAACGTGATTCCCGTGCTTGAATCCTTAATGTGAAAGAGGCGACTGTTAGGGAGGGTGCCGGCCGCGTTTGTCGCCATTACGGGCCGGCTTGGGAGTTTCCCTGGTTGAAGTATTTACAAGGGGCGACACAACGCTTCGCCCGGTTGCCGAACTTGTTGTGGTACCAGCACAATTCGCCAAATGCCTGAGATTTACGCGGAGACTTACTCCGACGTCGACGCGAAGGGGATCGTGTCTTGAGGCGGGCGAAATCTCGCCGAAGAGCTGCTATCTCTGCCCAAACCGTGCGCCAATCATCGGGTGGCGGACGAGATGAAAGCTGTGGAGGTGAAAAGTTTGGGGTCTCGGGACCCTTTTCAGTACGATTCGTCACTGCTGTAATGGAGACAGGGGAGACGGTGCAAAAACGATCCTGAATCTCATCAGCGAGTTGTGCTGCGTCCAACAAGGACGGGGACTTGGCTGCTGTGAGAATAGCTTGCGTGTTAACCGGAAGGCGTTGCATCCACAACTCCTTGAGGAGTGTCTCATCCATGGATGAGGGGCCCAGCAACTGTTGCATTTGAAGCAACAAATCAGACGGTCGCTTATCTCCCAGTTGCAGATCCCTAAAGAGCTGTTGTAGTCGAGATCTATCAGAAGGCGTGACCCGTTTGATGACGGCTTCCTTAAGGGCTTCATATCTACGTTCGGCGGGTAAATTCAGCAGGAGGTCACGCACTTGCATCGTGACATCCTTGGGAAGCCTGGCCAAGAGTTGGCTAAATTTAGCCTGATCTGTCGTAACGCGCTGATTGCAGAACTCCGCCTCTAAGTACATGAACCACAAAGCGGGTTCCATATCTAGGAACTGGGGAACAGTAATTGTGACTGCTCCGACTGTCGGCTTCTGTTCAGGGTCCATTGCAAAAATAAGGCAAAACTTAATGTATATATATACTCTAAAAGAATCAACGGAAATTTACGTATATATATATGAACGAATAAAATTAGGTAAACTCCCAAAATTGAAAACGGTTTACCGCAATTAAGAGGTTTCGGGTTAAAATAATTTGCGGCAGTGAACCGGAAAAAAAATTGCTGAAAAGAATGGATTAATAATCGGGCTCACCAAATTGTAGAGGACTGGTACGTTTCTGTCTAGAATCGTGCCTATTCTCCACAATAATTAAATCAGAAAAACTGATTATAGGACAACGACGTTTATTGCAAAGAGACCGGGAAAGCGAGCTGTAAGCAAAACACAACAGAAGCAAAGCGCAACAGACCAGTAGCTAGCGTCCGGAAGGTGCAAGTGTAATTGTAATTGTGACCTTGGGCGGTCGAACCTACGAGAAAACCCAGACATGCAACCAAACAATATCAATAGTGTCAACGGTCAAAATAAACAGCAAAATAGTTGGAATACGTGGCAAACCAAGAGTGTCTCTACACCTAAGAACTACACTGTACCACCCACAGTCAAATAATCAAACTGATGGATTTGTGGATAAGGTGAACTGACACATCTTTAGATACCCTGAAGAACGAAATCTGGATAACGTCCTGGATCTGGTTGTGCTTACTTACATAGTTACTCTGAATTCAAATGGTCCGGGTAGTGTTTCACCTGCCGAATATTTACTAGGAAGAAAAATACGAACAAAATATGAAATTATGCTGTCTAGACCACATTCTGATAATGAGCCTCGGGCAGTACCGAAAGCACGACTTCAACAGTCTTCAGGCGATTCAACGTTGGAAGCATGGTTCATACATGTGGATTTAGGATCCGGCATCCACCACAGACTGTTGGAACCATTACAAGTAGACGAAGGATGGTTTTGCGAATTGGGAGTCAGAAGTGAACGATGGATCAGATATACCAATCAGCTTCACGGAAGATACGAACAGCGTAAACGTAGTAAAATAATCCCAATTGGTTTCCCATACTGGCTGTTAGGTACTGTTCCAGGAAACGCTGTGTAGATACAACCCATACAACCACATACGCTAGAAGTTGTAGCCCCATGCTGTAGTCAGGTACTTGGAATTAGTTATCCTCACAGAAGTCGACGTTTCATACGGCAACTCCAAATGTATCCTCAGAGGAAATCCTATTGTGGTGGATTGTCAGGTCGGAGGTGCGAGTTTTCGAGCGCTCGGCCGAATACCTCAACGCGAGGGAGGTACGTTCAAAAGCCTGCCGCGATCGAATCAAGAACAACGTGCGCGACCGGATGAGTCATCGCTCGACTGGATCGGACCAACGGGCGAAGCAGGGCAGGCGAAATACGACAGACGGCCAGATCGGAGGCGTGGTTTTTCCAACATTTAGGGGAACATCTCGACACGATGTTGGAATACGGTCAAGGCCAACATTGGCTGGATGGCGGACAGCACGAGCAGCCGGACGAGCCATCGCGCAACGAAATCGGACAAACAGACGAGGAATGGCAAGCGGAAAACCCTCCGATAGAAGGCACCGGTCACACACGTAAACCGGTTAGAAGTGCACACGACGTGTGAACGGAAACCGGGGGGTGCTGCGGGTTGGAATTACGACTCATAAACGAGAGAGCGCGCGTTGCATGTGACTAGTGATTTGGACAATAAAGATTGTGCTTTATTGGACGCCTTCTCGCTACACTATGATGCATAAATTATTAAAGGGGAAGATGTTGAAATCCATAACACTCACGTTATGGACAGACAGCTTTGTCAATAGTTGTCGTTATTCTCGTTCTCTGGGCGATGTAGGAATGCATCACACAATCCAGCCTCTCCGTATCCTGGACTCGACTTGAAGCTGTGGAGGCATCTCTGGGCGATACGAGGTTTCGTGTTGGCTTTGGGCACGATAGATTAATCGGAGTGGTCGATTCGATTGAAGCTTATGCTCTTTTAAATAAAGGCTTTGACGCTATCCTCATAAATGAATATTCAGATGGACGATTGAAGCTTCCAGAAAACTCCTAAACGCCTAGAATTCATACGTTGAACAAGATAGACACCGCCAAATATCAAAAGCTGAGTTCGGAAGCTGAGTCTTTATGTGATGGCAGTGGCACCAAGGTCGAAAAAGTTTTAACTGTCGACGGCCTTCTGGTGAAACAAGTAGGAACCGTATCTGAGAAGGATACTAGGCGTTGGTTCCACATAACTGGATTGCTGTTCGTCTCTTCGAAGGAAGACAAAGTCGGTTCACTAATAGGTTGCAATATGCCGGTGGCACACTGAAAACAGATCAGCGGGGATGGAGCAGATTTCAGCGACACGCCGTGAGGACCACTTTGTGCTGCACTGTATGATATCCCGTGTCACTGTCAACAAACAACAAACCTGTTTGTTACTTCAAGACTGCTGAGCCAGTGCTGAGCTGGTTCCGCACAAGTCCAGAGTGGATTTCGTTGAGTGCGGATTATCTTACTAGACAGCCAACTCCTGTGATGATCAACTGATGACGTGTATTATGGAGTCCCTTGCTAGGCTTAGATGTGGTAATTACGAGACAGGTTTCTTGTGGCTGTCTGGTAATGGGAGCCTATCTGATAACCGATGGATAGGTGAAAATTTTTTTAGTTTATTTGGTAAAAGACGTTAGCACGACACGGTGAAGGAACGTAAATACCAAGTGATAAACATTGCATATCTAGAATAAAGTTGCTTATCGATAGTTTATACTAGCAAGAACAAGACCTTCCGCCGGTGGCAATTAACACATCATCCGCAGTTTAAACTGACTCACTTTGGAAGAATGCGAAGTATGTTAGACTGCGCTGCGAGATGCGTTGACGCCAGTTTGAACAAAGTCATGCTGCAGCATCCGGTTTCAGCGAACAACCTAGTCGTTGATTCTTTTTGGTATGGCACAGGTTGAACGGCATTTTCTTCGGATATGTGAGAAGTTTGTCTGCAGGAGAATGTTTCTGAAATAAACAGGTGGACATTGAGTTCCTTCGATGGAACGATGAATCAGTTTCTGATGCACCGGATACGTACAAGAGCGCAGTCCATGCTTTCAGGCCTACTTCTTCAGCTTCCTAGGTGTCACATGCACTCATTAAGTCTGCGATCGATAAAACGCACCGTTTTAGCAAAACAACAGGTTAGTTTTTGAGGGTGAATTTTTAAATTGACGACTGTTCAATATCGATGGATAAGCTTGTGCATACTAAATGTCATCATCGTAGTAACACATCAGTGGTTCACACTGATGCTTAACTGCCACACAATCATGAGGGAAAGAAAAAACGAACCCTATGTGGGAAGAGGAAAAGAAACGAAGGGGACTGTAAAGAACTCAACCACTAACGGAAAGACACCTACGTCTGTATTCAAACATTCGGCATCAAGGTGCCTACACCTTGCAACCAAACAGCCAAGCTATAGGTGGAAGCAAAGCGTCATCAGCAAGACAGCTTTCTTAGGACTTTCACTGCTGCACGTCAGTAAGCACACTCAACTCACAGAAGACTCGGCCAAACGACAACATTTATGTCACTGATTTTGATTGTCCGTCATCTTGCTTCAAGTCTTGAGCAACCTACCCTGTGAGTCACGAGGTCTCCAGCCTTGGAGAAGAACCCGACCTACAGTAACTGAACCCTTGGTGAACGACTTTATTTCTTTACGACAGGTCATCATCTGTCCACGTCACAGCTCATGTCAGTTGGTCACAGTGTCGGCAAAGAGTGCTCGGCTCGATAGATGACTAGCTGGCATCCTCAGTACATGAACTAACCATCTAACTCTATGCAAGTTTGAGGACTGAACAGGAGAATTAGTTTGACAATCACCACCAAATACCTCCTCCTCAACCCTCCCTTTGTTTATTCCCTGATATTCGCCACGAGCGACTGATCAAGGATATCAGTGGTCAAATACCCGAAAACGGTTCACGTTCTCTACTCTGAGCAGCCAGGTTTCACTGTCATAAAGTAATATAGCCCTCACTGCTGTCTGATACACGCGACCTTTGTAACTCAGAAAGATACCGTTCTGTCACTATCGCTCTCTCAGAGTTGTGAACACCGCCCTAGCCTTATAGATATGCATTTCAACTTCATTCTGTACATCTCTGCTGCCGCTGATGAAGCTTCCCAGTTATAAAAACCGGCCAACAACTTCCATAACCTCGACATCCAACAAAAACTCTACGTAATCACAGCAGTCTAGCAAAATCACTTTGCTCTTTGAGGCTGCGGGGCGCATTCCAAATTACTTAGTAGAACCCGAAATGACCTTTAGCGTTGTTTGTGCTGCTTGAGATCTGTCAGCATATTCAAGATCAGACAGTCGTACATCAGGTGGAATGTCCACGCCGACATCTTGTGGGTACCGCAGACAGTTCTCCATTAATTCGCATGTGAAAGTGGACAGTCTTGACGTACACCGCTCCCGGTATTGAAGCTGTCAGACAATTCACCGTAGACCCTAATCTGAGATGAAGTATACGGTTAAAGCGCCGACAGTATGTTCATACATTTGTTCGGTACACCTCTGCATCTTGGTGCGTCTGAAAGTGAGTATCGGTCCAGTGCATCAAACGCACTTTTACAACCGAGAAATACGAAAATTTTTGGCCTGTAGTACACGTGATGCTGCTCCAGAATTTGGCAAAGTGAAAATTTGACCAGTGCATCCCCACCGAAGGCAAAACCTTGCCTGTTACCCCTAGTGTTTACTTCACGAGTCGCCGTTACTCGAAGAATTATAATGGATGCCAGAACCCTAGTAATGACCGGAGTCAAAACAAATCCTATATGGTTTTCACGAGAGCCCATGACACCTTTCCTGAATACGGAAACGGTTATCGAGTGAACCCGGCACGAAGTGATGGGCTTCGTCATCCGCACAAGTTGAAACAACTGAGTCAAAGCCTCTACTAACGCCTCCCCACCTTCAGTGAAAAGTGCCGGCACGAGATAATATGAGCCAACATTCCTGTCACGTCTAAGAGCCGAAATGCAATTGCGAACATCAGTCTCAGTGGAGTGTTTCAACGCTACCAACCAGGGTTTTACACTACAAGTTTGTGGCGGTAACACAGTAAAAGCACGAGGCCAGCAAAGTTGGTTCCCAAAGTGTTTCACCTACTGGATTTAGTATAGATAAGTGTGTCATCTGCCTCGGTGATGACTTCGCTGATAGAAGGTCGCCTGGGACCAGTAGCATGGATAGACTTGTGCGGTCTGCCGATTTTCTCCAAAACGAAATCTGTTTCCATATCGTTGATCCACTCCGTTAGCCAAGCCTCAGGATCGGTGAATACGTTACGCTTCAGCCTCCTACGTATATCTTCTAAACTTAGTGTACGAACTGCTAGAAAGAACGTTCCGTCTTGGTATTGATACGTTCGCCGAGCTTGGCATTTGGGTTGCAAACGTTTAATCACCAAGCGAGGTGACATCATCAGTGCGTAAGTGTTTCAGCGTATAGTTTTGAAACACTCACGCACTGATTGTGTCACCTCGCTTGGTGATGAAACGTTTGCAACCTAAATGCCAAGCTCGGCGAACATGTCAATAGCAAAACTATCAACCCGAGCTACGAACAACACCACCACTGTTCCCAACCATCAGAAACGTTCCGTCTAGCTTCCAACTGTTCTAGGGAATTCTCCGAGATCCAACGTTTGTTCATCTCACGAACCTCAGTGCCGCATGCTACAGTGTCTGTTTCGTGAATGCTGTGCGAGATCTCGGTCCAAGTGTTATGGTGATCTTCGGAGTGAGAACACCTAAAGCAGCTTTCTAAGCTGGCTTGATGCTTATATTTTACCGACGATATGGCCAGTTTCTCGACAGGCAGCCATTGCTGTCGGTGGGGCCGTTGTTCAGCACAATTAAGAAGGGAAGGACAACTTACCAACCCATGGTCTGAGTACCAGTATGTGCCCCAATAGGAACGAAAACACTGAACAGAACATTGCCGTCCATGACTGTTACGGTCTATCTAAGATCAGGCCTAGTTCGGAAAAGAAGCGTACCAAGTATAAAAATGACGTGTACGATGTCTGGAGCTAGTGCTGGTTGAAAAATTACTCACCCTTAGCGCGCCGCTGCAACAATCGCTTGCAAGAATCCAAAAGACTTGACGCAACCTCAAACCTGCCATCTAAACAAGACTCGGTCTCACCAAGGTAGCCGACTTTGTCGTTCATATCTCTGGCAAAAACGACTAAACCAGAACAACGTGTCGACTGGCCAGATTCGAATAGGTGTCCTTGACGCCAGTATCACTACAGTCGGATGGAGCATGAGTAGACATAATGGAAAGATTTGTAAAGGTTTCGCGTCTAGAACTGATCTTGGCAAAACCTGCCAAGCAGACGACGCAGTCTACTGTGTTGCCTCTGAGTTACACAGAATGTTTTTCTGGGTGGATTCAAACTCACAGTGGGGTATTCTTGAGGTCGGCAAAGTAAGTCCTAGAGTCTGCATGCTAACTGGGTGGTATCGTAGTAGCCGGAAGGTCATGGCCCGTGTTATGATCATAAATACAGTCAACCGGCTTTATAAATGGCAGTGTCTTACTTGCTTCGACCGGTCTTGCGTGTATTTTTCCACCACGAATTTTGTTCTCAGATTTACCAAGGTACATTCTGATGTGTGGCATATCTCGGCTAGGGCAACTGCCTAGGTGTTTAATCAGTAACAACTTCTGTAACGCCTTATGGTTTTTTCCCAAGAGCACAATAGCCATACAGGTTGGACACACACGTCTTCGCTTTTCAGTTGGGTTTTTTAATCCTCTTAGATCAAGGGTGGAAACAGTTTGCAGTTTAGGCAAGCTCAACTCTTGCACAGAAGGCACGTGGAAGTTCGATCGTTTTTGAGATCAATCTTGTGGCAGACAGCGCACACAGAAGATATGAATAACTAAGCGATAGGCATAACGCAGTACTCAGTTCATCACAGGTAGACCACGTACAGTTAACGGTAATACATGAACAGTAATACTCTAACTTCCGATATTCTGCCACACAACTGTCAGCAGTCAATAACAGAAGCAGCATAACGTACACATCTAAAGACAACAGCATCGGAAACAGCTATTTCTGCATACCTTAAATTCAATTACATGAGTCATCCATGGCAGGCGAGCATCCACAATGCAAAAATACTTCAAAATGACAACAGCCTTGATGTGAATTAATTAAACTACACAAAACGGCTGTAATCATACACTCGTCAGTTTCAGTCCGTGGACTTCAATCAAACATTCATTCAGAGTTTCACCGTAAAATGTTAAACAACTGAGAGCACGCTTTCCGTTAATGCGAAAAAGCACGTAGTTATCTCCATGGTTGAAATATATGTGCAGTTGAGAGAATTAGTAAGAAAATACTTACTGTAGGTGACGTAGATAACTTTTCGTAGAAAACCAGAATGGTGGAAATAATCGTCATGAAACAATTCCATTTATAGAAAACTACTGATATTAATGGCGTTTCAGAAAGACCATATCCTAGCTGGCAAGAGAGTTTCAGCAAACGTTATTTGCGGTAAACAGGTTTCCACATTGCATATATTCACTAAAACTTCATTGGACGACATTTGTCAATTGAGAACTGCGACCTTTCGTATTAAACTACGTTTTAATGACTAGTTATGTATAGTGTACCTCAGTGTATATATGAGATTCACCAAGAACATACGAGGAGCAACTTGGAGAAAACAGGTACATTGAAGTCTAGCAAATAATGATTGTCTGAAGAGGGCAACAACTTCTGCTGCAGTGACTGGTCCAACCTCCTGAAACACGTGGTATTCGACCTACCATCGGTTACATTCTGTATAGTTTACAGAATGGAAAAATTTTTGATAACAAGCTGTGCAGTATCAACTCACCAGCATAAATATCCTGAGGCCGCTGGTATCTTGAAGTTGACTTTGACTGGCTAAAAATTCCCAGAATGGTAGTTAAAAAACGGTGTGGCGAACTAGGCCCTTTTTAATTATTCAGCACTAGGCCAAATACACAGGGTTTTTACGAAGTGCTGTTGTTAGGCTAACAGAATAAACAACACATCTAATGAAGATAAACAACGTTTCAGATGCATATGAGAACAACGTTTCACTATAGTTACATCACCATGATGCCTCAAATGGAACCGCGGCAGTTTTATCGATCATGGCGTGAGTGGTAGGCCATGACAACCTCAAAACCTGAACAAAGCGCTCTGGTGGGTAAAAGAGTGAATTATTCCGCCAGGTTTTGATGTAGTCAAAGTTCGGCATCTCACGACTTTTGACTGACCACCCCTGACTCGGTAGATTGGATGGAAAGAAGAGGCTGGGTTGATGGTATGGCGCCATTCGACAAGATCTGCCACAACTGCGCTGGCAATTGTCTTGGTGGCTCCGCTGTTTATCCAGGCTGGATTTTTCTGACGAATATGATAGTGTGACCCACATAACTAGTTCCACAAGAACGAGGGAATGGGGAAGACAATTGCTCAGATGTGCCACTTTGTGTACATATTGTCATGTCACTATCAGCCAAACATTTTTTGGGGTTTTCTTGCATGAGAGGGACAGGGTTGTTAAAATAGATATGCTGCTCATTCAAGGTCTCCTCTGTACAGAATTACGCAGAACAGATCCATCAGCACGGTTCCAAATAAGCACTTCCAGAAAGATTAGCCGACTGTTACCTTCAGCCTTTAGTGTAAATGCTGTGTCCATGTGGGCCGAATGGGAAATGGCTAAGATACCTCATGAATTAGTATGTTCGTTAACCAGATATAGGATATCATCCAAATATGGCTTATAAACATTACATACATAAATTGCCTTTTTAACTGGCGGTTTTCATGCTGCATTTCGAAGATGTCTGCGAACAACGTACTCAATAGAGATCCCATTGTCGAACCACCCATTTGCTGGTATTGTTCCTTGATAAATTGAGACTGTACGTCGTCAGTACAGTAGTACAATAGTCACTTCAGTTTTTCGACAGACATCTACGTTGTTGGCAGCAGTATAATCACATGAACAGTCTATCGTCTGTTCCAGCAAGAAATTTTTAAACAATGATGATACGCCAAGTGGAAGCATCTGTTATCCAGTTGCGTTAAGTCCGTTGATTGCAAAAACAAATTCGAATGAGTTTTTGTGGGCTACTCTTTGAGGCCTCCTGCCTGACGGGTTCAAGTTGACTGACTGTTATCCTCAAACTAAGAAATATGACTGAATACAGTGGTGATGAAAACACTACCACCGGAAATCTGGAGACTCTGTGAAACTTAGACCTCAGTACAACGTCAACTGCTCAATCTCGATGAACACACCAATACATTTGCTCGTTCTCCAACCATTTGTTCCTCAAAGCCCCAACACAAAATGGGGTTGTGTGCTTATTGGGATAAGCATGGTAAACAAAACTTTGCTCGCTAATTCAAAAGAGTAGTGTCAGTAGAGAAATGAGCCATAACTGAAAACAATCACAAACAGTGTCTTAATTAAACAATTAGATCCTATTTTGCTGACACAGTTGGAGGTAACGGAACACCAGTCTGATCGGAAATATACTGACGGGCAGATGTGGTTGAAAAGCTGCGCATACAGGTTTAATGTGGGGTTAATAACATCACAAACTTTACCCAGAAATCAAGATTGTGGGGTTCATCTTGGTATCGAAAGGTAGCCAAGCGGAACAATCTGAAGCGGAAGAAAAAGTGTGGGAAAATAGAACAGGATAAACCAAAACAACAGCAAGGAAGCCCGTTTACTGTCCACTGTACTTTATACAAACGATAGTAAGAATAAATGTTGTGAACCAAAGAATGAATTTTCACATAAAGACAAAACGGTAACCTATTGTAGAGAGGGTTAGTGGGTGCCGCTTTACTGTTATGAGGCCCCCAGTAAGTAATTAAAAGGTACGGTATCTGCAAAAGTTAAGAAAGCTAAGATATGGTGAAACTTGTAAGTTATGCTTGCATGCAAACGATGTATAAATATAGGGTTGGTAACTGTGGATAGTATGTCAGTCCTAATTTGCCTTCCTTTAGTGTAACCAGCCGTGCTAGTTAATGCCATATATATCATTTCTTTTCTTAGAATTCTCGGACCAACTCACTTTGTACTGTTCAAATGCATGCACGGTGGTCCCATTAAGGTTGCAGTCAGCTGTGACTGCCTATAGTTTAAGTATATTTACTGAGACATAACCCAACCTACAGATGACCACCTTTACACAGTGCAAGTTACACACAACCCTTCTACCGTTTATTTCTATCCAGTTCATTGTTTCGCATAGTGTAATATTGAAAGTGTTAGACAGTGGAAGAATTCCGTCAGATACTGTTCACCCAACCATAAAGGGTTTACGTCACTATGGTAGAAATTATGATGTGCACGAAACGATTAATTTCTACGAAAAAGTTTCTATACTTTCCGAAGTAGGAACCGAGTTACAGAGATCAATCACAAGTTCTGCGTTTTTTCTGTTTCAAAAATCGCATTTATTTTCATCCTCCTCAAAGGAATGCACATTGTTTGTGGTCAGTTGTGTTGCGTTAGATTGTAGTTCGCAGATGAATGATCTCACAATCTTCACCTCATCTGGTGGTGGCAATGAGAATTATGTGAAGAAATGATGTAAGCAAAGCTACTTCATGGTTTTTAGTGGTACGGAACACTTTCCGGCTTCACTGATAACATACCAGCGAACAAAACCATTAGGTGAACGATCAGAGTGCTCGTTTGTTCTGCGTTACCTTTTATAGCCCGATTTCTATTTATTCGGAGCTGAATCTTGTGGTCAAGTTGGGGTGGGAATCGCACTGCGTTTCAGAGAGTGGTAGTGCTTGTGTGAACGGTTCGCAGTGAACAGCTGGCTGCACTCTATCAGACCCATTTAATTGGGTAACATCTATTATTATAGATTTTAAAAAATGTGTGTTTGGCGGACGTTTCAACGGAGAGTGATTCGGTTGCTACAAAGAAAGCTTTCTATTATGACACAGATGG
Source organism: Paragonimus westermani (assembly GCA_008508345.1). NCBI lineage: Eukaryota > Metazoa > Platyhelminthes > Trematoda > Plagiorchiida > Troglotrematidae > Paragonimus > Paragonimus westermani. The sequence goes on from QNGE01002922.1 coordinate 61,736, forward strand.
TCTTCTGAAACGGACCTGAAACTCCAACATACTAACGGACGATTTACATGGTAACCTTGGTGGCCGTTTTCCAAAGCATAAATGGCTTGGTTCTGTCCAGGCACGAAGCACTTACATTAAGGAAAGACTGCTACAACTATGCCACCTTACGGTATTCATATTTCTAGCATTGCATTTCAATGTAGAAAGCTACTCACAGCCCAGTGTGACTAAGTGCATTCATGTGGTAATTCAGTGGCACCTAACGTGGCATCGGTGACGCAATGGCCAACAAGTTTGTATAATGAAAGCGTGGTCGAAATTCAAATCTCGGCTGTGGCAAGGATATGCTCCACCGACGAGCTGTTACTGATGCGAAACTGAGTATAGTGCTTCTTCTGGAAAGCAGCTGGCTATATAGTCTGTGGGGGTGTAAGAGCTGTGATCATTTGTGAATAATTTACGATTCACGTTGACAGAAAAAGTCATTTTGTTCTCAAGAGGCCGCCCGGTACACTTCAGCCATGGGCACAAATCGATCGTATAACAGTCAGTTACAGGTGTTGATGACCGTTCTGTTAAAGTCTCGCATGCATTCTGAAACACCGAAATGGACCTAGATCACGCTATTTTGCTTGCCTGTATCATGCTGTTGTGTGTTCAGAGGTCACATACTCGCAAATACAAGATGCTTAGACGTTAAAAGATTGGAGAAAATGTGAAGAACGCCGATCGGAAGGCACTGATGTACCAGTTTATTATTTAAGTTGTGTGGGAGAGTTTAGAGAACGCTGAAAATATGTTGGAACAACTTTAAAAGCCTGCTACGTAGAGGTGTGTTTGGACGCAGCTGCACAGTTACGGCAGTGTCGCACTACTGTTACGTCAACAAACCTTACGAAGATATACCACTCAATTCCACCCAGACCTGAATATAGCTACAACAGTCGACAATTTAACTGCAAGCTTGCACTGAGAACACGGGCATCGCCTGTTCAAACACAAAAAAAAAAACAGATCGAGCCGACCGTTTTATGGGGAATGGTAGAAGGTTATTTTACTTGTAAGATATCCGCACCAAATTTAGTACGAATGAAGTTGAACAATATGGGCGTCGTGGTTAACATGTTATTGATAAACAGATTGGGAATAACACAACGTTATGAGCAATTTGTTATACTCTACGTTTCAACCACCTCGGGTGGCCTTCCTCACGAGTGTTGTGATCTTGGTGGCCATTGGTTCTGGGTAAGAGATCATATGTGAGAGAGATGGTTCATTTGTCGTTAGCCGGTCGAGCTACTCAACAAGTAAGCTGAAAACTTTGACGAACAGTTCGTTTTGTCCCAACCGGGTCATCTAGACAACGGGACCAGAATGGTCAGTTGCTTCGTTTAGGACGATCTTCCGTAGGAGGTAAAAGTGACTCTAGAGCACAAATCATTGATGTGTAGTCAGTCTCCAGGACCGGATTTTCTATCTACTTACATTCTCTCTCCACTTACTTATAAGAGTGACAGAAGAGGGCTGTCATCAGAGCTGATAAAACCCCTTCAAACAGTTTGTAAAAATGAAGAAGCCAACGTTGTTGTCGCTTGTCAAGAGCAATTTCCCATGTTCGAAAAACAGCCCAAACTCCATGTGGCTATCCCAGAGATAGCAGTTCAGTAACGATTGTGTCCAATTTACTCACTGGTTTTATTTCACCCCGGTAGACTAAATTCAGGTGTGGTGGTACGCAACGCTCATTATTAGCTTGAAGAGACGCAACATTGGGGCAGTCAGCGAATCTAGATGTTCCTGCAAGAAGTCATGAGGTGATGATTAAATAATGGTCTGCATCGATAGGTGCGACCAAGCATGTTGAAGAACATCGCTCAGCAAATGAGCGCGCGAGAAGCCACACCGAACAAACCGAAGAGCATTACTAGATCAAAAATCTGCAGTGAGGAATGAGACGAACTAAACCTCTTACACTGAGATCAAACATGCCACCAGTCAGTCGTGATAGACGAACTGGCTGACCAATGGATTTCCGTGTTTGTCGTAAACAAAGTTCAATTCTGTATAGCAGCACATTTTGATCGGATCCCACTCTGTTTTCTGACTTCACGGAAGGTAGCTCCGCACCGGGACAAGATAGACACATGAAGAACTGGCGGGATTCCGATTCGGATGACGACACACTGGCCACATTTCACCCTATGAACAGTCCTGAAGCAAGAAGCTCTTACAGATAGCTGATGGTCATGGTCTTTTTAGATCCAACGGTTATCCTTCATTCAGTTGCGCGCAAAATGATCTTGTTATAATCAGTACACGCTCAGTCTTCACGCAGAATGAAAGTTTATGGACGCCTGATCCAGACGATCATCACTTCCAGTGATGTTCTTCAGGGCTGTATGATGTAACTCCTCCCAGTTTATTTTGGTCATGAACAACATTCTAGAAGGTGCACATAAGTAATCGAATAAGCTTCATGCTGCGTTGATTCCTAACACTAGACTTACCGACATGAAGTATGTGGATAGCACAGTCTTTCTTATCTCCACTGTTTCGGGCAGGTTGACCATACTGAAAAAGGTGAACTACAGAGCTGGTTTGTACGGAATGCACTTTGCACCTTCAAGTGTTTTTACAGGGTTGTGTTTTTTGGTGTATGCAATCTGCTCAAGAATGTGAGTAGTTCCACACCCTTTTATAGCACCTGCTCGCCAGATTATATTATTGCTAATGGGACATAAACAAGGACAACAAAATCACATGTTTCTCCTAACATACAGCATCTGTGATATTGAAAAGTCGTCCAGCATTCATTGGGAGGTAAGGTGAACAAGGCTTGTTATGTTCCTTTTTCTCTGTGGTTCGAAAACGCGGCCTGTCCAAAAACAAGATATCAACCGACCGGCTGTGTCTGACCACCGTATTATCTGGAAGTAGCCCACATTAAGTAGAAACATCACTTCAACAGTGCTGCCACCCACAGGCTTGCATCCTGGAGCGCTCAGAATGCAGTCATTCATAAAGGTCTTGAGCTTGATCAGAATGTTCTGTAACTGAGGCCGCTGCTCACCTTAACAGTGCCATGGAATACCCAAGAAACGTTGCTATTAGGTTGAAAAGTGACAGAAGTACATACGGAAGAAACAGAAATGTCATGGGTGCACGTACACCATTTACTGAAACATACTACCATCTCAGATAGTGTTTCCGGCCAGTGATTTGAATGGTGATGAGGACACCACCCAGGTGGGAAAATGTGCTCAGCGGAACAGCGAGGTTCTTCTTACTTCGTGACGAAGTAGTCCCTTGAGCATCACAGGGTTTTACGGCAAGCTTGTGAAGTACTTAATCCAGCCATCAGAGACTATGAAACGTGATCTGCTTCCCAGCTAATCAGATTTTCTTCTCTGATGTGATTAGGCCACCCATTGTGCAAGCCAGCTGACCGTATCTTGTACAGAACGTTATTTTTCGAGAGCACCAACCGTTGCATAAAACTACAGGGTCGATGACCAACAGCGTGATAATGAAATATGAAGATCTTGATTATTCTTCTCGTCAGAGTGGTTAGCCTTCACCTCCTTAGCTGGACACCCCCAGAACACTGAAATCACATGTTGGAAAAGCTATCTGAGGTGGCAGTATACCGCAGCCCACGACAATTTTATCCGCAATTTTCCTAAACCGTAAACTTGAATTCAATTCCATTTGAATTCTTTTCGGTATTTTCCCCACTAATTTATTTCACGTCACCTTTACGGGGACAGGGAGCCAGGATCGCGGTAATTCTTGGTGAAGCCTAATGCCGTAGTAAGTGAATGGATGGAGGAAGGAACATATATATGAGGCTCAATAGCTAGGTTAGGTAATATAAAGTTTATTGCGCCAGCTTCTTTATATTTAGTAGAATGTAGTCTACATGAAATATGGAAATTCCGGAGTATTGAAAATACGCATGATCGCTTGGCAACAGTCGGTGACAACCAGCTCGCCGAAAGTGTTTCTGATAATGTGTATACAAATACCCTGAGTAGAAACACGCAACAACTCGTCTTTTTGGGGTCTGGGTACCAGTTCTGTTGGTTACGTAACAATGGGTGGGCGAATGCTGCGTACACTGAAACGCTCTCAGCACTATTTGAAATAAATTAAAAACAGCTTATTTGGCTTTCGACAAGTAAGGACAAAACAACTGGAAGGTCCAGAAACACCGACGGTACAAAAAAGACTGTCTGAGTGGAAGTGTTCACAGGCAGTATTTTCTGCGCGGGTTGCATTAACCTCCGGTTGCGCGCACAATCTAATCAACTTCTGCAGTATTCATTGAACACGTTATCCCAGATGGCCGCGTATTGTTGTGTACTAAGTTTGTTGACACAATGGATAGCGCTTATCTGAAAAAATTACGCAGGGTGAAGTATTCCAACTGAGCTTGTTTGAACGTGGAAGTTGTGTTCCGGAATACATTTGTCCAGAAGCTGTTCTCGATGCAAGTCGTTTCATCATACCCATAACTAAGATACCATCATTAGACGTGCCGATGCCACGAAAAGCATCAACGCGAATGTGGATAGTGGTTAGCATAATGACTATTTACCACATCAGGATGAAATTTTGGTTCCGGTACCCTCCTCGATTTCTGTACTGAGCGTAACTGGTGACGGCAAACAAGGTGTTCCTCGGCTCACAAGTTGCTCCAACTGGCCGTACGTTGTATAGTTACCGTCAGGCCACCCACCACAGTGCGCAGAGAATTAAGCCTTACATTTTTATCGTGCAGTAACTCCGTCTGAGTGCACCGAACATAAAGTACAGTATAGTCATCTTTGTTCCAGTCATTGGAAGGAAACAACAATCCCACAAGGCTTCTCCCGCCAGCATCTCTACTGAATTACTTACCATAAGCACGCAGCCAAAAATTGTAGGCACAATTGGACGATCCTACCTGCTCCATCGCTATGTTGGTAACCGCATATGTGCCAACTTAAATTCGCTGACGTGAACATCAGTTAGAGTTAGAGATGCAGCAAAAACAAGCAAAATTCATAGATGGATTGAGAATAACACAACGTTACGAGCAAGTGGTAGTATTCTAAGTTTCAACCAGTTTGGCTGGCTTTCCTCGAGAGTGTTGTGATCGAAACCACATGTTGCTTTCTTGTGCAGACCATGTTAACCACTGCACTATTGACCTCTCAACAGTCGCGGCTGAAGAATGCTGGTTGGATGTTCGAATCAAATGTAAGCGGTGCAGTTAGGTGTGACTGGAGTTCAAAATTTATTGGCAGAAACCCTACGCTGCTTATGAGTAGCCAAAATATCACTCAACAGGTCTAGTGAGTTGTGGGATTCCAGCTTGGATGGGAGTCTACTAGTAGGGTCATCAAACAGAGTTGCAGAGAATGTTAATATGTCCCCTCTGTGGGTGACCGGCTAAGTTGTGCATAATTCACAAGCTAGTGCAAATGCTTGTCGGCTATGGTAAGGGTATGCACTATTGATGAGCTCTGACAAGAACAAAACTGTAGTCTCCTTCTTGAAGGCGGGTGGCTAAAAATCTGTGGGAGTATAAGAGCTGCGATCAACTGTGACGTTCAGTTCACATAAGCACGGGAAATCTGAACAACTGTATCGAACGGTGTCGAAATTGTTCATAGTTCTTTGGTTAACTATCATTTCCATTACAACACTTCCGTTTTGAACGCGTAATTTTTGCGCTCCTTATGATCCGCATGTAAAACTGTAGAGTGCTTGAATGACGCCCATACCAATCTGCATGAGAACCGAAAAACAGCTATGGCCATTTGCTACCTCGAAACGTCAATCCACCTTGTTTTGCTATTGTCCATTTCAGTTTTCTGTTAATGCAGCAAAAAGCGTAACTTACAAATACCAACAAACCGTAAGCTGACCACAATCGAACTAAAAGCTTATCTACTGGTATTCACAGAATAAACGTTTCACTCACGTATATGCCACACCGATAAACTTTCCAGCTTATAAACGAATACGTATCTCCTCATTGGTATCATGCGTGATGACAACTAACAGAATAATTTAGGCGACAGCAGCATGTATAACGATGTGCCTCTTGTATTTGACCTGTGATGCCTCGATTGTTGAATGTTAACTGCTATTTAAATGTTATCACAACATCATGTCTCAAACGTACGTGCGTGAGCAATAGCAACATGTGCGGTTCACAAACATCACACTCCTATTTCCACTTTGAATCTCCCAGCTGTTTAAAATGATTGTGCTCACATGGATCAACAGCTTCAGTCTGAGTTCACACAACCAATATGTTCTACCTTTGTGTTGTTGGAGCATCATGCAAAAAACTGCAAATAATCGCATAAAATGACATGTTTCCCGATAAGCAGTCAACAAAAGAAAGGGCCGAATTAAGCAGTGAAACAACATCAATCAAATCGTCAGGAAAATATCTTCATTAACAGGTTCATTTCGTCCACTAAGTACTTTAGTTATAAAGCGATTAATTACAAGTGACCGACAGGACCGACAGAATGATGGCCATATCTATATGTGGAATGAATTGAAATGCCTAAAAGTGGTTGTGTGCATCCCTTCAGCCACTTTATTTTCATCTCTACCTATTATTGAAGTAGCTGACGAAAGCAGTAGAACATTTTTTATTCCCCAGACCGCACGCATACATTTTTCCATAACTTTGAATGGAGGATAACATCTAGATCTTAATGGTGAACAGATACCATACGGTAGTGTTGGAACTAGGCAGTGAATTGTTTTGAATAGCATTGGGAATTCATATTTTAAAGTTCACTATTCGGCTGTCCAAGCCCTCAAAAGTTTCAGTATATTAGGCACACATCCTTAGGCTACTTCATTACATTTTAAAGCAATAAAAAGCGATAGGTTAATGTCATAACAGTTAGACTATTTTCAACTTAATCGTGCAGTAAAATCAACATACTTCCTGTTAATTCGTATGGCCTGCGTAAGCTCAGTTTTTATCTGATCCGACAGCTGCATAACTGGTATGGCACCCGTAGTAGCTTTATTCATAGTATATGTAGAGGCATATACCACATCCGATTTTGATGTTTTCCAGGCATCATAAATTGACGAGTTCATGGTTTACTACATGAGAAATAGCCGTTCTTCATACTTCAGGTCGTTAACTCCAGTAACAGTGCAGACACCGATGTGAATCTGATCGGCCGCATACTACACTTACTATGTGCCACGTGAATGTTACCATTCAGAAATACACAAACACTGAATTTTACAAAACCACGTTTGAATATTGAACTGGGATATGGTACATACACATAAATCTATAAGATTTTGCAGTATCCCTCTATCTTTGTGTGGTTTTGTCACACATTTATTAGTTACCAAGTACCTGCTTACGTTTCGACGTGGTACCCCGCAATATCCACCATGCATACAAATTTACTTAGTACAACAAATATTCTAGAACTTGCTAAGGCATAATTTGTTTCATATTGTTATGCATCAGTGAACCCAGCTTGTGCGCGCATCAACCAACACAACACATCAACGCATTTCTAACATCAACGTAAACGTTGGCATTAGTGGATAACACAGTCAAGCACGATATAAAATTCACATCCAATAAGCCTCATTCTGCATACCGTCTGAATGTGAATACGGCTGGGCCTAAAGGTGAGCGTCATCTGCCCAGATGCATAATCTCCAGTCGCATAACATGTCAACTCCCAGACAGGGAGGGAGACGCAGCCGATCGTCGTCTACCTACTTATTGGTCGGTTTGTAGTAAACAGTTACTCGTGTTGTTAAGTAGTGTTGGAGCGGAATTCTGAACTAATGATATCTTGGCATTGGGTTGTGGCCGCACACATATGTCAATTTTCAACCATCCACCTCATATGTGCACTGCGGTGTTGCTTACATGACGTTCGGCACTCTCTGATCATCAATTGTGCTAACGGACGCCCTTGCCAGCAAGGTTGTAATTTCTCTGCCGGACCTTGCAACTGTGTTCTTGTAGCCAATTCCTCTTAACCTTTGTATACTGTTCTGAGTAACCTCGGTATACTTTGAAGCCACCACGATTAGTTCAATCTTCTGGACGCACGGGATCTGTCAACCAATCTGACTGATGAATGGCGCCCTCCGTTTCTCGCAATTTTCCTTATATGCCTTTCTTTTCTAAGTTCACTACCTTCAAGTGGCTTTTGGAAGTCTTTGATGTTGTTACAACCGGCTTCTTTCGTTACCATGTATAATGGCTAGTCCCACATAGGCTGCAGTCGAAAAATGCATCTTTTTGTGCCAGGTCGACGAGTACTATCACGCCTTGAACTAGTTACCACTAAGGGGTTAAACTAGATGTTTGTTCGAGCATACAGTGTGTAGTTTAATAAACAGTATTCAATGAGCAATAAACAAGCTGTTATGTCGTCAACAAACAATCAGTATTTCTTACCAGCATTTTTCAGATTGACGGTTCACGAATTTCCTGCATCTTTGGACTGCTTTTAGAAAGACAAACTGATTATGATGTGGGAATGGGCTTATATGAGTTTCATCGATGCAGGCACGTCTGGTAGTTTATCGTCAGCACATTGTAGCCATCCTTTACAGCGCACACAGTCCAAAAAGTTCGTTAACACATTACTGCACACAGAGGTGCATATTGTACAGACTGCTCATTATCCT